>JAQJVL010004232.1:0-47872 GCA_035578905.1 Stictocephala bisonia | reverse complement strand
TGACGAGTACGGTTCTTAGCAATTTTTGTAATAAAATGAAAAGTATGTATGAAACTGCTTTTTCCATAGTAATGTTGTGTATACAATAGTTGAGTATTTTGTGCGTATTACAACTAAGAAAGCAGTGAACTGACTATCTAGAAAAAAGACATATTTCGTTAAAAAACCAACAAGTATAACTTGTCATAAATATAAAATTCTAAAAATGCAAAATATTTAATATAGTGTATTGATTCTGTATAAAAATTGTGTCGTTATCAAATAAATAGTTAAACGGTAAATACATAAAGATTGTGCAATGATAAAAACATGAAAAACTTGGTATGACGATACCGGTTCTGTTTTCTATCTCTCTGTACAAAATATTAATCCATATGATTAACATTTAATAGTGAAATCAATGTATGTAGATTTACCCACATTGTTTATGTGTTGAGATAAATAAGTTATAGACCTTCAAAACTACAGTACACAACCAATAGTGTTCAAACGCCTGCAACTTGGCTGCAGCATTCTCAAGACCAAACCAGATGGGGGGGGTTACTTTTCTAGGGGCTACTTTTCTACCCCGTACTTAGCCGACAAGGGGGGTTTTTCCGACCAAAACTCGCCGTATTTAATTATAAACTTATATTATTCTTTGCCATTACATTCAGCTAGTTTACTAGATTATTCGCGGGTGAGTACTTTTCCAGTCGTGGACACCGGTTTTGTCAGCTGTCCAAATAACGTTTTTGCTATGTCAATGTGATGTAGGCAGTTGCTGGTGGGGTACTTTTCCAGAGGCTACTTTTCCGCTACCCACATTTTAACTAGTTTTCACAGTACATCAAATGTATACTGTTATTACTCAAAAACCTGTCGATGTATCACATTTATATTTTAATACCGGGTTGATAAGAATGTTTCCTTTAAGTTTTATAAATGTTAGAATTAACTTTTTGAGAACAAAATGTCTTATTAATTCCCTGAAACATTGTTTTCTTGGCTTCTAGAGGCTGTGAAACACATTACTTGGTCTCGTTGTAATCCTTATGACATAAAGATTACAACAAAATATTTACAAAGTAATTTATCGTTATAATATAACTATGATACATTACTTTCATATATTATATATATAATATATATATATAAAATATATATATATATATATATATACAGTAGTTTTAAATCAATATAAAATCACTACATTTACTCACAACCTTTTAAGAATAGAAAATCTAGGTTCTGTGTATTAGTTTATTTTCAATATATACTACATAATGTTGCATGATTGGTTAACTGTGCTACTTTTACAGTGCATTGGTATATGTATTCCATGAACTTGTGGAACTCTGCAATCTTCCCCAAAACTCGCTTTGCCTCAGAATATGGAGTAATGTCATTGCCATCTCTTGAATCATTCACAAACATCACAATCCCGGAAGACTTGTCATTAGACTCGGACTTTATTAATAGAAGACAGCACCATCTAACTGGCTATGTACAGATGATTCATGAAATAAAGTCCAACCTGTATCTCCCAGAAGATGTTGATCTAGAGACTTTCATTTATCTAACCCAGGTAAGCCTCTGATAATTGAATTAAATTACATAATAATTAATGTTACGTAGGGGCTGTAAGAGCTATCAGTGAATAGTCCTCATAATAAAAGAGTTGCATTTTTTCAAATCACTGAATAATTTAAATCTACAAAAAAATGTTAAATTTCTCATCTTCCTCTTATCCAAAGATGTGATGTTGAATGTTTGGGTTTTGTTTTAGCTTAATATTTAATTTCATTTTATTTGATAAGTACTGTAAATATTCAGATTATATTTTTATTATATTCATTTTTAACTAAGGAAAAAAGTTGATTTTTAGGTTCGAGATGGAAATTAATTCCCTCCCTAATTTCAGAAAATTTTCGGGAAAGAATTTTTTTGCTCAGAATACAAGAATTTAAAAACTAATTACTGTGAATAAACTGAAACATTTCTTGAAAATGAGGATTACTGTTACGGTATTGCAAGCACATGTAAACACACAAATGTAATAAAAATGTATTTACACTACATTCATGTCAAACAGGAAAAACAGATGAGTGCCTTGAAATCACAGACATCAGTTCAAATAAAATTTGACATCCGTTTAATCCTACTGTTTATTTTTATAGAATATTGTATTTATGTAATTATTTACTTTAACCCTTTTAGGACCATTAATTTTATGGGCATTTTTTGTGTGACATTTTTTTTTTTATCAGTGATATAACATAGCACCAGCTGAAAAAGACCGTCCCTCAAAAGGGCATTTTGTAGGATTTCGGGAAACTCTTTAGAAAATAACTTTCAATAAAGATAGAGACATGATTTTAGTGTCATTTTTTAGGCAAAGCAATGTACTACAGTACTAGCATAAAGTAATTCATATAACACACATAAAAAAAAATTTAAAAAATAAAAATAAATAGAAATATATTGTTATATCTTTATATTTACAAATCTATTGTACTATAGCTCTGAAACTAGAAATATTTTTACTGTAGGAAACCTGCTCATTATGTTTAGAACATAGTTTTCTGATAAAGTGCAAAGTTTTATTTATGTACAGTAAAATTTACTTGAGAAATAAATTAAATGTATAAAATACTGTAAACTAGGGTTTTTTGCTAAAATATAAAGTATACAACTAACATGCAGTAAATGATTAGGTACTCACTCAAAGCTGGATTCTGGTCACTGGAGAACAGTCTAAATTACACAATAACACTTAGAACAAATATTTAACACATACTATTTATAAAGTTTTTTTGAATTTTTATGCTTTACACGCGGCACCGATGCTTAGAAAAGCACTGGTATGGCACCCTTCATCGCATCTTGAACATACAGTCCTTGATCTCTTCCTTTTTCTAGTTGTTCTGTATGTCCTCCTTTATCCGAACATACCCAACAGGTCTTTTCCTTTTTTTCTGGCATATTTTATTAGTTCTCTTGTAGGTGAAGTTTCGTTTCTGTCACCAGCCCCTCCATTTCGTTGTTTTTTCCAATCATCACCAACTTCTTGAATAATTGTTACCATAAATTGGTACTATCAAGAATTTTTGTTTGATTCTTCTCACAAGTAGCTTTATATAATATATAACAATTTATTAACATCCGGGAAAACAGGTTAAATGTTACTTTTTTCCAGTACTTTGTGGTTCTACGCTCATCCAGATATGAATATAACATCATATCTAGGGTATCAATACCACCATGTGGTTGTTATAATCAGTATCATAGTGGTTTATCTTTGGTAGTAATTCTCCCACGACGTTTAACAGTGACTGACACTTTCTGTATTTTACTTTTTGATGAGATAAGTAGAACAGGTCCTTTCTGTGATTTTTTTTCCCTGTAGGCAATAGAACAACATTATCCTTTCTTTTGTAAAGTTTTTCTCCAACTGAAAACTTATTTTTAACAAATTCTTTTGGGAGCCCTTTCCTATTTTTTCTTATAGTTCCAGTGGCAAAAGTATTTTCTGAATAAAGCCATCTAACCAACGGTATGCTAGAAAAAAAGTTGTCCATGAAGATATGATAACCTTTTTTTAGGTAGTTGCAAGCAGAAATAAGTTTTTTTACCACTGTATAAGCCAGACCAAACTTTTTTATGTCATCTTTATCCTCATCTGACTTCGCCCCCTTGTAACAAAACAGTTTTAGGCAGTATTTAGTAACAGCATCGCAAATAACCCAAAACTTAATACCCCAGCGGTGATGCTGTTTTTTGGGTAGATATTGCATCAAACTTGTCTGGTTTTTGGTTCTATCAAGTTTCATCGATAGACAAACTGTTGGTTGGCAATGTAAAAGTGTTGGAAAATGTAATTACAGTGGTCTAGCAAGGGTTGAAATTTTTGGCAAGGGTCATAACCCGTTCGTTAGCCTTGGGCAATTTAGTGTTGTCAACCATATGAAAAAAAGATAAAATGTTTTCGAATCGACGCCGGAAAACATTTGGCCAAACCATGGGACATGTTGGGAGTCATTTTTTGTCCAGTAGGATTTTAGGTAGCTTGACATTCAATCCCATATTGAAAATTACAATTATAAAAGCCATCATTTCTTTGCTGGTTACTTGCACCCAATTCTGAAGACGACTGCCAGGTGATATGTTTTTTGTTGGGTCAGCTAGTGTTTGCTCAGCATACCTATTCGTCTCTCTTACAAACATGTTTAGAAGAGATTCCGTAAAAATCAGATTGAAAAAATCTAACGGCTTAGTGGCTCAAGAGGGGATGTGTTTAGGCCCAGGGATTTCATGAAATTCAAAGTCAAAATCAATATTAGGAGGGTTTGATTCATTGACATCTTCCACTCACTCTCATTTTCGACATCATCCCATTCGTTCTCATCAGCATCAGAATCACTCAAAACTTGCCTACTGTTATTAGGCCTAGGTACAGGCTCCTTCTCTGCTGATTTCTAGGCCTAGTCTGACTCCTTACCTCATTTTCACTGTCGGTTGAAGACAAATTGTAAACAGAAGTAGACTGATCAGGGATGTAATGTGGATCGGAATCAGAATCGTCACCAAAAATATCAGACAAAGTAAAGTTACTTTGATCAGAGTCATCTGACATTGCCAGTTCCCTATCTAACTCACTAGTCCTAAGGTTTTCTCGCTCCATTGTTGAGTTTCACACAAAATATCACTTCAAACAACAAACACTAAACTATGTTCTACACAACTCAATTTACTAGAAAACACACAACGTTTTACTCAAATCCCTAATAATAACGAAAGAATCACAGTAAGCATTCGCATATAAACAAACTCAGGCAGACGACTCACACGACTGTAACTTATGACGCAGTTGTATTATTGTTTTCATTTCCCTCCAACACTACAAACAGTGTTACCAACAGCAATCACGAATGATTCACAATATTCTGAACTTATTACTAAACATATATACCAGTTACTTTGATAAACATTAACCTCTGTAACATAAAAATATATAAAAACATTGAGCGGGCGACGGCATCGTCCCGCGCGGTCCTTTTCGCATATATCTCGGCGGGCGATGAATCGCCCGCACGGTCGTTTTCGCATAGTACTTGCGGGCGATAGATCGCCCGCTTGGTCCCAAAAGGGTTAATTAATTCCTTATTTAGGTAATTACTTCTTGATAGAAAATAAATGAAGTATAAATATATTACAAAATAAACATGAGTATTTAAACAAGTGAAAGAAAGAAACTAAACAAACCTATCTGAAATAATAAATAACACAGCCTACTTCACAAGTTAACTAATATTAAGCTTATATAAAAGTATTAAATAAAATGAGAAATGTTATTAAATTGTTAAGTGAGTAGTATTAGGTTCAGATCAGCAGAGATCAACACAATATACAGTACGATTATAATTAAATTAACAACATTTCTAAAGGAAAAAAATTAAAAATAATATAAAAACAATTAATTTTGAAAACTTTGAATAAGTGAACATAAAAATTGACAACTGACTAGAAGAGGTTTTTTAAGTTAATGAAATTTGATAATCTAATTATGGACCTGGAACTGCATTATTTTTAGTTTGTGAATCACTGTCAAAGTAGGCGAAAAAAGTTCACAATAATTGTGGTATTCCAAAATAACTAATTATATATTTGGATCTTTTCCGTTATACGTATACCACTATTTAATGTTGGATCTTTTCCGTTATGTGTCAGCAATCCCAAAATATTTCCATATACATCGCGCCGCGGCAGTTATGGTTAGGTTAGGTTAGCATAGCCTATTGTAGAATGTTTTTACAAATTAGAGGTTCATTCTACAATATAATAACCTAAACCTAACCATAACTGCCGCGGCGCGATGTATATGGGCGGCCTCGATGTATTGGGATTCTAAAGGTTGAAAATGAAGGAAAACATGTTTTAAATCAATAAATTGAATACCTTGTTCCGTGTATTTATACCAAACAATGGTTAAAATGTATTATTCAATATATTTTAAATAGTGGTATACGTATAACGGAAAAGATCCATATATTTTGTTTAGTATGAGTGTATTATTATTACTTGTCTTAAAAAAAATTATTTTGTCCTTGAATTATAATAAAAATTATTTAAAAATCAACAAACAGAATAGGAGTTTTATACAAACTAATTATCTGTATTGCATATGTAATTATATTGAATGTACATATTGTAATATGTAACTATTCATGTAATTATTATTGAATATGATAAATAATTATCTTATACATTTTTTAATACTTTAGATTATTTAAAATTTTTAAATGGGATTTGATAAAATTTACTTGCGTCTCCTTTCAATTGATGTTAATGAACAATTAATTTCATAAAAAACTTAATCTCAGGCATAGGGACAGGGCTGTAGTCTAACTCTATTGTTGTCTGTTTTTACACATGGTTTTTTTTTTTGTGCCAGACAATTCTTATCTCCCTCTGCCTAACAGGAGGAACAGACTGCAATTCCCATTCCTTCCTATTTACAACTTATTTTTGACTTAATCACAATTGCCTTGGTTGCTGTCGTGATTGTACATAAATACAAGTTTGTGAATATTATATTAAATGGATTACTAAATTAAATAAACCTATGAATAAATTTGTATGTGTTAATTGTTATATTATTTATTTTAAAATCAGTTTTTAGTATTTACGGTAGAATAATATTTTTCTTAAAATTATTTATAAAAATACATATCTGATAAAATCAGGAAAGGATCTGTTTATGAAATTGAACGGTTGCATTTTATCATATTTTACATCATATTTGTATTACTGTTTAGTCTTGAAAATCTCCAAAAATGTTACTGATAAAATACCTTATCTCTTCTAAAAACTTGATTGTTATCCTGGCCAACATGGAGTACAGAACTGCATTGTTAGTTTACAGGAGATGATAATTAATAAATAGATATAGGGCATAGATCACAAAAAAAGTGAAAACAATTTAGATCATTATGCAATATGTGGAATACCATAGTTAGTTGTATTCTATATTTTTATCTCTCAAATTATTGTACACTTCCTAGATTAGAATGTAATGGGGACATACAGAAAACTATGGAAATTATAATTCAGTGGTTTCTTCCCGATGAAACCAAAATAGGGTAGTTGGCTTATTACTGCCATGGCTGACATTCACTCACCATATCAATCACACTCCACACAATTCAGAAAACTGTTGTAGTTTTGTTTATCATTATTTCCCTTTATTTGTACCAAGTCGAAAAAACAAACATGGCCATAAATCTCGATCAGCATAATGAAGTTGAGTACTCTCATATATGGTTGAAATTCTTAACTGGTGAAATTACCAACTGTAAACAAATCTCCCTCTTGCAAAGCAAGTTTCAAAATCTCCAAGAGAATTCTAAAAATGATGGGACTCGTCTATCCCTAATTTTATTGAACACTATTCATGTGTGATGACAGTTGTAAGTATTATCTTTACTCCTTAACAGACAGCATTGTCTTAAAACGGCAGGAAAATGTGCTACTGACATAATAACAGACATATGTGTTTTTCTCTTTTTATTGCTTCAACTTATGTATATTTTCATAATTATGTCTATTATGTCTTTGTATTCAAATATTATTTTAACGCTTAATGACATAAAGTAAGAGCTAACTTTTTACCCCTACTTGAGAAATTTTAGTGGCACTAAAAAATTAAATTGTTTCTTTAATTTGAAATTGATGGTTTTGGCTTATGTTACTTAGTTATATCTATTCGACATTTTTCAAGATGTCATGTTTTTAATATTTACAGTCATTTGTTCAATTATTTTGAAATTTGATATTTTTAATTCCATATCAGATAAACCAAGCAATGTCCATAAAGACAGAAACAGAGTCATACCGCAGAGGACGCAGCTATTTAGATGCTGTGGGCGAGGGCTTGACCATGGGAGCCCTATACTGGCAAGCTGAATGATGTGTGGCAGGCACCTTCTTGGGCATCTATTGGTAAACAATTTATATTTGGTTATATGTAAAGAAATAAATGTTACTTTTTAGTGCATTAAAAATAGTTGGCTTTGTAGAAAAAAATATCGGTAAACAAAGCAGGTTTAAAATATTTCAACATTATTAAATAATTTCTAGCATTTAACATTTAACACATCAGATTACCATTATACAATTAATTATAATATGTTCAGTATTTCCTATTATTTGTTGGTTTATTTATTATCCTGTTCTTCTTGTTATTTAGTAAGGAGCAAGGTTGCAAATTTACTTATGTAATTAATTGATATCAATATCACATTTACTTGAATTTGTTCTTTTAGAATACAAAGTACTATAGTTTAATAATCATATCTATTTAACAATTAAATTCTAATGATAATAGTATTTGTGACATGATGCTACCGTTATTTTATAGTGAGAAATTTTAAATAGATTACCTGAGTAACTTTTCAACAGCCCTTTCAATTAGACCAAATTACTTTTAATCGCTTGGCCTAATGCTCATTCAATTGTCTAACAAGATCATCATCATTTCTTCTGATCACATAATTTACCTATTAAAGTTTTTCACTTTTAACTGTTTGTCTGTTATTCTTTTTGCAATTTTCTTTTACTTTTTAATTAATAGCATTGTACGTGTGGGGGTTGCGTGTGGGTCAATACCATTGTACTTGTAGGGGTGGGCGAGTGGGTGATTGCTATATGTGTATGGGTGGGCGGTATATGGGCAGCGTTCAGTAATAATGTCAGACTGTTAGCCGAACATCAACCTCCTGTATATATACTACTGTGCAGGTATGGAAGGTGATGAGTGAGTTAATACTACTGTGTGTATGAAAGGGGTGGGGTGGGTCAGTACCACTATACTTGTATATGGATTGGTGAGTGAGTCAAACTACTTTGTGTATGAAAGAGTGGGTCGGTCAATACAACTGTATATGTATAGGAGGTGGGTGGGTCAATACCACTGTGTATGTATGGAAGGGTGAGTTAGTCAATACCACTGTACGAGTATGGAAGTGTGAGTGGCGTCAACACTACTGTGTGTTTTTAAAGGGTAGGGTGTACATGTATAGGGAGGTGAGTGGGTTCGAGTAACACTATACGTGTACATAGAAGGATGGGTGGGTCAATACCATTGTACATGTAGGAGGATGGGTGGGTTACTAGTTAAATATTATTCTCTGAAGTTTTATCTTCAAACGCAATAATAACCTTCTTTCAATTGTCTTTTATATATATATTGTATCCTGCTTACCAAAGATATTTCATTCAATTGAGAAGCTGACGGAACAAAATAAAATATATAAACGAATAGGTTATAGAATAATGGCAAATTAACTCTTGCCGCACAATGTATGCAGTAGTTGTTAATTTCTGAGAATCACAAATAAACAAGGAACCTCCAAATCTAGGCCTTTTTATTTTGGTAGGTCTGTACAATTTATAGATTACTTACAAAGCTGATAAATAATACTGATAATTGCTAGTAAACATCATTAATTAGGCCAATTGTATAACTCAATAAAAATATATCAGTTCAAAATATTGCAGTTTTCAAACAAAAACATTGCAATTTTAGATTGTACTGTAGCCACTTAGGGGATACTGTTTTAAATACTATTTTCCAACTTATTTGGTTGTTGTTAGTATTTGAAAATTTAAACTTCATTATAAAATTTTACAACTTGTGTCTTATTTAGTAAATCAAAGTCAATAAAATACCCATTTTCCATGTTGTAGACTGGCAGACTATTTTTAGAACTTGTGCATATATTTTTTTAATGGCTGTGGAATGATCATTTATTAATATGTAAACCATAATACATAATTGTTTTCAGAATAACATGCTCTGCCTCATAGGATATTTAACACATTAGCTGCCGTAGCCTGTGGCCCGATTTTCCACTTAAATGCCAAATGTTGTTAACAGTTTTTTTTAAACAATTATTATTTTGTCATATCTAAAATGTTATTCTGAAACAAAATCTAAAGATAAATTGCACTTTTTTTTATTTATAAATGTAGGTCCGATCGGTACGACATCTCTATTTTTAAGCGTTTTGAAACTAACGTATAGGTCACGTGTCGTACCGATCGGTACTAAACGCCCCTGTTGCTGTTTTTTACTTCTACCATACGTTTACTGGCAGGTAGGGGAATCAGCTAATGTGTTCAGCGCCTTTGTTGTTTCCCCTCGCATTTGGCGGCCACTCGTCCTATTTCCTTCGCTTTGTACACGTGCTTTCTGACCTCTGCTAATAATATTTCTTTCATTCCGGGCGTGTTTGTAAATAAATTATATAATAGTAATATAATCTAATTTGTATATATGATTGTTTTATTCAGTGCATATAATTAGCTGTAAATATGAGTGATAAAATTTACGTTCATCAGAAATAGACAGAGAATTGAATGACGGAGAATTTAGTGACGACAGTGTTAGTGACTGTGTTCCGTCGCAAGCTATTTACACCACCGGTTAGTGACTCGGCTGGACCTGACTCAGAGGATGAAAGTGATGAGGGTGAGACATCTAAATTGACAAATACTCAATCAAATGTATCACAAATATCGGACATACTTCTTGATTGGAATTATGACGAGGAAAATCACACTGATAACCAGATTGACATTAACTTTTTTTGTGACGATGGTGATAACTTAAATGTTAACTTAGATGATATCAACCTTTCCCTAGTTTGATTTTACCTGGAGATAGGATCATTTCTGATACAATATTTCAAAATGGCAATGAGAGTATTAATGATCCTGTATTAGGTAGTGATGTTAACAGTGAACGTGATGTTCGACAACCTAGTAACCCTACCAATACATTTGATAATCACAATTCACCAACTGCACCACAGATAGACCACACTGTAGGAAGCGGGTGTGATCAAGGGCGTGGCCGAGCCAGACAACGTCAACCAGCAATAAGAGGTAGGAGAAACAATGTACAAATTGATAATTCTTGGGGAAATTTTCAAGGCCTTCAACAAAAATTTAATATTACTAGAGTTGCAAAATACAATGTAAATTTGCCTAGGAATAGTAAGCCTATTGACTACCGTATATACTCGAATCTAAGCCGCACGCGAATCTAAGCCGCACCCCTTGTTTTTGATTGAAAATTAGGTAAAAAAGGCCACACTCGAATCTAAGCCGCACCCAGTTTACCGGGCAATATTATCCAGGAAAAACGGCATCTAGCGATCACAAAATGAGCTCTATTAATTGACGAAAGTCATGTAAAGTGTATTTACAAATGAAGTATTGGTATAAGTTACTTAGTTACATGATGTATTTAAATAAAAACTAGTAATAAACTTGTTTTATTTATACCCATTTGTCCCAAAACTAGTTTTAACACAAGAGTATTCCATAATTCATAGGCAAAGTATCTACCCAGTAAAGCGACTGGATACGGCAAGTGTTAACTGGACACTGAGGCTAAACTGCTTCAAGAAGGAAAGGAAGTGAGAGAGACCGATACAGTCCTACACTGTGTTTAACAATCACCTGTTCATGTGCTCTACCCACAGAAGCTTCTCTGTAGAGCCACAAACCTTATCTTGTACAGAACAAGCTCATGTAGGACAAAGAACAAGATGACAAGTGGAAGAAAACAAATACCGCTAAGCCCCGCCCCTCCTATCCCTGATTGGTGACCTCATTTTGACGTCACCCACTTCTATTGCAAAACAAACCACTTCCCCTTCCCACCTTTCTACATTTCTCCCCACTGTCTTTCAAGCCAACCAAAATCTAAAAATTACCCTTTTGGCTATCTACCTATTGTTATTTTATGATAGAGACATTGGTTTTTAGCTTCAAATCTTAAAACCATATCAAAAGAATAACTTATCATTACTGTAATTATATTTTACCGGCTAAACATGAATATTGTTGTCTTAGAAAATACCCTCTAACTCTAAAATTACCCTCAAAAAGGGCAAACAATTATTTGAGGTTGGCAAGCTACTACAGCCGGCAAATGACAGATGAAAGGAGAAACAAATAAAAACTCAAAACAAAAGTCACTGTTGTTGTTTGGTTTATTGTGAACTAGCTTATTGCTATGCTGACTTAACCTAATTGAAATTATTTAGTCAAAGTATTATTTAATTAGTAAGTAGTGATTAGTGAAAGTGTTACCGTATTTAGTTAGTAAGTAGTGAATGTAGTGAACACCAAACTATGGCTAGTCAAAGATGCCATTACATGGCTTCTTTCAAAAGGAAAGTAATTAGTTATGCAGACCGAAAATGGAAACAGAGCAGCAATGCGCCAATTTGGAGTAGATGAGACTAATGTTAGACGTTGGAAGAAAGACAGATTGAAAATTTTCAAAATGAAAAGTACGAAGAAAGCTATGACAGGCCCCAAACGCGGAAGTATGTTGAAATGGAAAACCAAGTTCTTGAATATGTGAAAGAACAACGTAACAAAGGCCTAGGTGTTACGTATAGCATGATCAGGCTGAAGGCCAATAAAACAGCAAGAGAACTGAACATTCCCAGGACATCATTCAAGGCTTCTGAAGGTTGGTGTGTTAGATTTTTAAGAAGAAATGGCCTAAGTCTGAGAAGGAGGACTCACATTGCCTCGAAACTGTCCGAACGATTTTGAAGATAAGCTCGTTGAATTTCAGAGGTATGTTATCAACCTAAGACGGAGCAAAAACTTTCTACCAGGTCAAATGGGAAATTGCGACCAAACCCCAGTGTTTTTTGACATGCCAATGAACTACACAGTTGATAAAAAAGGTGCCAAAAGTGTAAGTTTGAAAACCTGTGGTTATGAAAAGATGAGAATCACTGTTATGTTATCCTGTACAGCTGATGGCAAGAAATTGCCGCCTATGATAATTTTCAAAAGGAAGCGCATGCCAAAAAATGTCATCTTTCCCCAAGGAGTTGAAATTAGAGTACAGGAAAAGGGATGGATGACAGAAGAATTAATGATGGACTGGTTTAGATGCATTTGGATGAAGAGACCCGGGGCCAATTTGAACCTCAACAATTTTCTTGTTCTTGACGCATTCCGTGGCCATTTGACGGATGATTTAAAAGATCAAATGAAGCGCCATAAAATGCTGCCAAGTTGTCATACCAGGAGGTATGACAAGCATACTGCAACCACTGGATGTGTGTCTCAACAAACCCTTCAAGGACAAAATCAGAAAACTGTACTGCGAGTGGTTGGAGAACAACCTTGACAATGTGACTAGAACGGGAAAAGTCAAGAAAGCTCCTCTCGTTGAAATTACCAATTGGGTTTTAAGAGCCTGGAATAGCATCCCAGAAGAGATGGTACGCAAGTCATTCAAAAAGTGCTCCATCTCAAACTCCTTAGATGGGTCGGAAGATAATCTGCTGTACGAAGACGACGATGACGCAGATGAAGATTATTCTCCAAGCCAAGATGAATCCAGTTCTTCATCAGGAACAGAGTCAGACACAGACGGTAATGACAAGGATCCTGCAAGTAGTAGTGAGGAAGGTCAACCGTCAGAACCAGTAGCCTCAACATCTGGAGTAGCCTCAACATCTGGCATCAAACGTCCACTGCAATGCTTCACAGGATTTGTGATGGACTCTGACAGTGACTAAGCGGGTTTAATTGTAAGTTACCTAAGTTACTTAAGTGGGTTTAATTGTAAGTTACCTAAGTTACTTAAGCGGGTTTAATTGTAGGTTATCAAAGTTACTTAGATGCAATTTGAGATCTTTAGGCTATTATTCATTGAATGTTACTTTATTATTGCCCATGTTCCTGTGTTAATTAGTATTTCATGATGTTTTACTTTTCTCAATAAATCAAATCAAAAGATCTTTACTCAATATTGCTTTTGAGAAGCTTGCTAATCTTGCAAGTACATCCATAAATGAATAGTGTCTTAAAAAACCCCTTTTTCCCAAAAACAGTATAAAATTGTTCAATTATTAGGCCTACATTATAAATTTACTGCTCTTTAATGCTCTTTAACTAGTTCATCTTTCCTTCGGGTGTTATAATTGTGATTTTTTTTATATTCTCAAGATGGTTTGTTATTTAAATAATTCATGATTGATTTAAAACTGAAATGCATCTAATAGTTTATAGAAATTTCATTAATTAGTTTATCAGTTGAAATATTACCTAATCTGTGCCAGACATTACTAAAAATGTTGCTCATTACTAAACTATTATTATAGCCTATTCCTATGTACAATTATGAACATTTTGTTTAATATTGTCAGTTTTAATATTATTTTAGTCATTGTTATTGATGTACCCTTTGTTTTTATTTGTTCAAATAAAATAAAATTGTTGTGATTTCACACGTGTTTCATTGTTAGTGAGCCGGTAGTTCACAGCTGTTGGAACTAGTGAGTGAGTCAAAACTCAAAAGTATTGAAGACGCATATTTTGTCCTAGAAGGACAGAGGTTGAAAGGAGAAGACAGGATAACAGAATGTTATGAAAGGATGTGGGAAAGAGAATGCGTCCCTCACCTAGCACAAAAACTGAGTTATCGCAATGTTGCTTCCTCCCATCAATCTCCCTTCCCCTCCCCCCCTGCAAACCTGTTTGAAGCCTCTCCCCATCACACACCCCCTTCCCCTCCCCTCCGTGATCCTTATCTCACCACTGCACCTGACTGACCGACTGTATAAATTAACTAGTGACTGTGCAGCTGTCTGAGAAAACACTGCATAGACCCTCCATTTCACAGCCCAAAAGTTTAAATAATTGGTTTTTTGCCCTCAGAAATGCTTTTAGCACCACTTGGCATTTCAACTCTAATTGGGCGAATGTAAGCCGCACGCGAATCTAAGCCGCACCCTTGTTTTTGCGGTCAAATTGCGGTCAAAATAGTGCGGCTTAGATTTGAGTATATATGGTATTACCAACTTTTCTTGACTGATGAAGTTTTAGATCTTATGGTCAAAGAAACAAACAGAAATGCTGCCCAGACATTATCTGGTCGGCGTCTAAGCCGAAGTAGTAGACTAAGACAGTGGTATGATACCAACACTGAAGAGATGAAAAAATTTTTGGGTTTAGTTATATGGATGGGCTAGCCTCATTCCCCAGGATTACTGATTACTTTTCAAATAAGACACTGTACAAAAACCATGTAACTAGCCAAGTAATGAGCAGAAATAGATTTCAGCACTTATTGAGGTTTTGGCACTTCAACAACAACCAGAACATGGAACAAAAAGGCAGGCTTGCTACAGATTAATTTCTCCACTTACAGATTTACTTAATGTAATTTTCAAAACGTAAAAACAGCAGAAGAAGAACTCGCTGTAGACGAGTCCATGGTACCGTTTCGAGGAAGACTGGTTTTCCGACAGTATTTGCCTAAAAAAGCCCATAAGTATGGTGTAAAAATGTTTAAACTTTGTGATAGTAAAGGATATACTTATTGTGTAAAAGTCCACTCAGGAAAAGGATCAAATATCACACCAGAGTTACTTATGGGAACATCAGTTGTGTTAGAACTTATAGAGCCTTACATGCACTCTGGCAGTACGATTTATGTAGACAACTTCTACTGCTCAATTGAACTGGCAAAAATACTTTTAGATAAGAGAACTCATTTAGTTGGCACTCTCCGTTCAGATCGAGTTGGAATCCCAAAAGATCTTATTTTAAATATAAAAGTTAATCGTGGTGAAATGGCAGTAGTAGAAAACCAAGACGGTATATCAATTACTAACTGGCAAGACAAAAGAAGAGTACTTATGTTATCAACAAAACACTCTGTTGATGTGGTAGATACGGGTAAAAAAGATAGAAAAGGAAAAATTATTATGAAACCACTTGTGGTCACTAAGTACAATGAAGTAAAAATGGGCATTGATGTTGCCGACCAAGTGGCGTTGTATAACTCGTCAGTGCGTAAAACATTGCGATGGTATCATAAGGTTGCAGAAAGTTTACTTTTTGGAACTTGTATTGTCAACGCATGGCTTTGTTATAAAGATAATATTGAAGAAAACTCCAAACGTCTATCTTCAACTTCATTCAAGGAAAGCATAGCCTTGGAGCTAATGGGTCTAGAAGAATACCCAACAAAATCTCTAGGAACAAAAGGCCAACACTATCTACAAGAGACTGATATTTTTGTAGGTGTAGAAAAAACAGAAGGCGTGTAAGAAAGGCTTGTAAAAGTTGTTACAAAAAAAAATGCTCAACTGCAAGGAAGACAGCAATCAAAATACCGATTTAAAGTAACAATCTTTTGCAATGTGTGTCGAGGTCAGCCATTTATGTGCAAGGAATGCTTCAAAGATATTCACAAATAATACGATGCTTATTAGTAATTTGAAATATAATTTTTATCCATTCAAATATTATTTTATGGCAAATTTATCTCATTATGACAATTTTGTACTTACATTTTTATTAAATGTATTCATATATGTCTAAGTAATAATAATACATTCATTTTTTCACGTTTGTAATTTGTTTCATTTAATATTCTTTTAATAATTTCTCATAGAAATTTCCGTCGTGCCAATCGGGCCTACAAAATACGGCTATTTTAGTAGCTTAGCGACGCAGTATAAGCAATCAAAGATTATTTGGTATTCATTCTGTCGTTAGGCAACATGCCTCAGATGAACTCAGTTCACTTACTAACCACTAGATGGCTCCGGCATCCACTCCATTGCAATTCCAGTGATACCTTACAAGAAGACGCTGTAGTATCGGCGCTACATGTCAATTTCGGGAACACTTGGTGTCGTGCCGATCGGGACGACATGGCAGCCAACGTGTTAATAACATGCTCTGCCTCATAGGATATTTAATAACATGCTCTGCCTCATAGGATATTTAATAACATGCTCTGCCTCATAGGATATTTAATAATATGTTCTGCCTCATAGGATATTTAACAACATGCTCTGTCTCATAGGATATTTAATAACATGCTCTGCCTCATAGGATATTTAATAACATGCTCTGCCTCATAGGATATTTGATAACGTGCTCTGCCTCATAGTAGGATATTTAATAACGTGCTCTGCCTCATAGGATATTTAATAACGTGCTCTGCCTCATAGGATATTTAATAACGTGCTCTGCCTCATAGGATATTTAATAACGTGCTCTGCCTCATAGGATATTTAACAACATGCTCTGCCTCATAGTGAGACCCATCCCCCCCACCAAAGCTGGTAAGCGTGCCAACCGGGGGATGGCTCAAAACAAGTCGAGCGATGGGATCACGGGTGGCAGTTGGAGGGTCAAAATAAAACTTGGCAGCTGACCAAAACTAATTTTTATTATCATGAAAACAAAAAAAAATTAATTACTCAAAACGGCAGAAGGCCACAATATTAATTCGTACTTAAATAAATAACAAACACACTAAAATTAACCCGATAATACACAAAAGCTACAAAACAACAAACTCAACAAATACCAAAATTAACAATTAACAACTACATGGCCTATCTGCAGCCTAGCCAGAGACACCCCAAACGTAAGCAAATTTTAAGCCCCAAATAAAAGTGAAAATTTAGAAAACTTCTGGCAAACAACAATTAAACCGGCAATTTAGCCCAAATCCCATAATTCCACCGGGCCAGGGAGTAAGCCGGAATCCCTGGGCAGCTTCGAATTAGACGTTAAATCAAAGCACAATAATCCCCTTTTGGTGAAAGTTTAAAAATTAAATAATTTAAAAGAAAATATAACACGGTACCGTGCGAATAAAAATTCACTTCCGAACACCCCTAATACACTTAACAAAAAAAATAAATAACAATAACTAGGCCTAAACATATAAATAAATAACATCACGATTTAACAATAGGGACCTAACAAATATAAACTCTAAAATATCCAACAACCAAATAACCTACTTAAACTAAATAACAATAAATATTAACACTAACAGTTCATTTTGTATTTAGTTTTTTTTTTCTTTAATAAAAAAAATTTATATAGGTCCCCATGGCTGTGTTGCATAAACTGTTTGTTTTAGGCCTAGCCCACATTAAATTGTTCCACCACCATTCTTTTCTTCTTTTTTTTTCTTTATATATTTCACTGGTTTTTCTTGGTTTATTTTTTTTTTATGTAAAAATTTAAACAGCAAAACCCCCAGCTCAGCCGCCGGGAAAAACGACATAGAACGCACTGACCTGAGGACCGAAGACTTCTACCACCAAAGATGTAGAGCGGGTAGAGGGCGACTCCAGGCTCCAACATGGTCCTCAGGCCAGGCTAGCAGTGCAGATGGTAGACAATCCCCGGACGGCAGGCCGAGGGTGAAACGTCCTACTCAAGGACCCTGGAGTTTTAGGAGCTCTAGCCTGGCATGGTAAGGAGGTTCGGCCGAGTAGAACTCTACTAGAACAATCTAGACTGATGGCCAACCTGACAGACGAAGGCCGGAACACGGAACGAAACGGAACCGGGCCAACGGCCACCAAAGTACGCGAATCGCCGGGCAAAAGCGAATCTCAGGCAGCCCGGCAGACTACGACGGAAAAAACGAAATGTACCGGTCAAAAGACCCGGTACAACCTCCCTCTGCAAAACTCAACACACCCAGGCAGGGGAGAAAACTCGGTACCTCAGGGAACCAAGAGGAAGAAGAAGAAAACTCCAAAGAGTGGTGCTCCAAGGACGCCAAAGAGAATCTAAGAGGGGAAACCCCTCGAACAGGGAGCGAACTACCCTGACTGTCGGGCCCGACAAGAAAAAAGAGAGAGAAAGAAGACTCTCTCAGAACAGCCACCTAGGGCGCAGAGGTGATCAATCTCTTTGCCCCAAGAAACCCCCAGGAACACCAACTCCTGGACCAACCGTTCCCCGGAAAGCCTTAAGCTGGGACACATGGGCTTTCCTAAACACCCTGCCTGACTGGGGATCAACCAGCAGAGCAGTCACCGGTGACAAAAACCTGTCGATGCGGTGGGGACCAGACCACCGATAGCACAACTTTGCAGCTCTTCGTTCCGCGGCCGAACTGACCGGGTGAGCCTGACAAAGCACCAGATCTCCAACCTGAAAAGGGTTAGGAGTACGACCCTTATCATACCTCCTCCTCACTCTCTCTCTAGCACGTAGCAGGTTGCGCCGAGCAGCCCGCCACGTGGACACTACGTCAGTGGCACCTGGCGTAGGTAGAAGATCCTCTAACCTCCACAAGTTGGACAAAGGGTTGTTAGGAGGGTAGCCATGTAGAATCTTGAAGGGAGTGGCATTGTGACTCTCATGCTTGGAAGAATTAAAAGCAAGCTGGAGCCAAGAGAGACTCTCATCCCAGGTGTTCTGCTTCTCAGCATGGAAGGTAATAAGGGCAGACCGAAGATTGCGGTTGAACCACTCTGCATGAGAAGGCTGTGGGTAATAAGGAGAGGTAGTCACATGCCTGATACCATTGCCAAAACAGAACCTACGAAACTCGTGTGAGGTAAACTGGCTACCGTTGTCGGACACAAGAGTGGAAGGCACACCAAAGTGCTGGAAGAGTTGGGACTGGAGAGCACGGATGGTGAGCTTAGCCGTGGCACTCCGAAGTGGGAAAAGCCAAACGAACTTCGACAAAGCATCCACACAAACAAGTAGGTAGGAGCTACCTGACTTGCTACGGGGAAAAGGACCCACGTAGTCGATGAACACCTTCTCAAAAGGACGCTCGGCCACCTCAGAAGATAACAACCCTAACCTTGCATTCTGACTAGGCTTGCTGAGAGAGCACAGGTGACAAGCCCGCACTCTGCCCGCAACATCCCGGTCCATGCCCTTCCAGATGAAGTACCTACGAATCTTAGCGATGGTCTTATGAATGCCAAGATGACCGCCCACAAGAGAAGAGTGATAATATTGAAAGACCATCGGTACTAGATGACTAGGCAGCACTACACGGGGTTCACCCCTCTGTCGAGGACGGCAACAGAGTACCCCTTTGGACAGAAAATAGGGAGGGTGGGCACCTCCCTCTTGAAGCTCACCTAAGATGACTGACAGCTCAGGATCTTTCTGCTGATGGGACAGTAGGTCGTCAAAAGCCAGAGGAAAATCCAGAAGAACAGCACCACACTGAGCAACAGCCTCAGTCGGTGGATCACTGGGTTCTTGGTACATGCGGGAAAGAGCATCCGCGATGACATTCTGGGTACCCCTAAGATGTTGGACTCGGAACTTAAAAGCAGAAATTTTGACCACCCAGCGACCAATTTTCCCGAGCTGTCGGGGATGGGCAAGAAGCCAAGACAGTGCCTGATTGTCCGTCTCCAGCAAGAACTCAGCGTGTTCCAAGAAACGCCGAAACTTGTCCGTACCAAAGACCACAGCCAGACACTCTAACTCATAGATGGAAGAAGCTTTCTTTTCCTGGTGAGACAACGTCCTCGAAGCAAAAGCGATGGGCTGCCTGACCCCATCAAACTCCTGAGAAAGAACAGCAGCAATGGCGGAGGAGGAGGCATCAGTCTGAAGAATGAATTCTCTGCTGAAATCAGGCATACGCAGGACAGGAAGTTGCATGATAGTCTCCTTGAGAGCATCAAAGGCAGTCTGCTGAGCTTGGCCCCACACAAAAGGGACCCCTTTCTTCCGCAGCTCGTTCAACAGGGCAGCAAGCTCGGCCACGTTAGGGATGAAGCGACGGTAAAAATTCACCATCCCCACAAAACGGGCAATCCCCTTGGCATCTCTGGGAGGAGGAAAATCCCGAATGCCCTGGGTCCTCGCAGGATCTATGCAGACGTCTCGAGAAGATATCAGATGACCCAGAAAAGAAATCTCAGGACGAGCAAAAGTGACTTTCTCTGGATTGACGGTAAGGCCAGCTGATTTAAGGCGACTAAGAACTTCCTCCAGATGTTGCATGTGTTCCCCGAAAGTCTCACTGTAGACAAGAAGGTCGTCCAGATAATTGAAGACAAACTTGAACTTCACATCATGGAAGATGGAATCAAGCAGACGAGTAAGAGTCTGGGCACCCACAGCAAGACCCATAGGAACCCTAGTGAACTGGTAAAGATTCCAGGGAACACAGAAGCTAGTCATAGGCCGTGATTCCTTCTTCAATGGAATCTGATGGTAGGCCTGGTTCAAATCAAACACACTGAAAAACTTAGCCTTACCGAACCAATCAAACGCAGAATGCAAATCAGGCAGAGGTACCGAGTCAATAGCGACCTTAGCGTTGAGCCTCCGAGAATCCATCACAAGCCTAGACTTACCATTAGGCTTGGGCACAAGAAAAGCTGGACTGGCATAAGCAGAACGAGACGGTTCAATCACACCCTTGCTCAGAAGATCATCAATCATAGCCCTCATAACCTCCATCTTTGGGGGAGCAAGTTTGTACGGATGACTTCTAACTGGCTGAGAATCAGTGAGGTGGATCTCATACTCCAGAAGAGAAGTGACCCCAAGCTCTGGCGTAAGCACATCAGGAAACCGCAAACACAGCCTCCTAATGGCCTCCGCCTGCTCAGGGGGGAGATGACCAACCGGATCCACCTTGGGTTGTTCGGGCTCACAACCCACCTCTCTGACTGCAGGAGGGCAGTCAGAATCACCTACCAGAGGCACCAAAACTCGCCGATTAAACTTGAAAAACATCTGGCGCTTCTGGAGGTCAAGCACCATACCACTCTTAGAAATAAAGTCTGCCCCTAGGATACAAGAAACCGCCAGGTCCTTGGCAACAAGAAAACCCCACCTCCAGGAAAATCCTTCGATCTTAAAATGTAATGACGCCTTTAGAAGTATGGGTAGAGGAGTTTGGGATGCCGTCCAGCACGTAATAGAAGAAGGCTCGGTGTGCCTGACAAGTCCTAAGGCGTCAAGGGACTCAAAAAGAGAAAGGCTGATGATACTGCATGCCGAACCAGAATCAAGAAGGGCTCGACACACCGTACCACCAAAAGAAACAAAAACGCCAGGACACACCGAGGTGACTGCACTAAGTCCCAGGGAAGCCATGCCAGCAAGGCCCGAAAAATCCCCGACACTCCTGCCATGGGCACGTGTCAAAGGCAAATGGCCACGGTCACTCCTAACAACGCGGGGAGCTACTGTGGAGGCAACCCCCCGCGCTGAGCGTTTCCCGCCCCACGACCTCGAGCACGTGGACAGTCACGTCGAATGTGACCAGGTTGGCCACAAGCAAAACACACAACCGGAGGCCGAGAACCACGACCCTCCACTGGCTGACTCACACCTAAAGACATAGCCGGTCGACGGGTGGGGAGAGCACGATGACTCTCAGAATCCCTCCCCTGCTGGTCTGAGAACTGCACGCTGCGCGAAACAATGCACAGCTGATGCAGCTCCCGAAAAGTCGACGGAACACCAGCAAAAACCAATCTGCACCGTTCTTCAGGCGAAATGCCATCCAGGATGACACGAACGGTGTCAGCTTCCGAAAGTGTGAGGTGCAACGCTTGACGAGCTTCCTTGACTGAAGAGACATAGGCTGCCAGAGACTCGCCCCTACCCTGCGACCGATAAAATCTGTCCATGACCATCCTCTCCCTGAGTCGAATGGGAAGAAACGATGACAGCAACTCTCGATGGAACGAGTCCACCGAGGCATCACTGGCCAAGACAGAACTCAGCAACTCCCCAACGGGACCTCTGCAATACGGGAAAATCAGACGAAGCAAGTCCCCAGCCTGCATGCCGGGCATCTCATTAAGTCTGAGAAAGGCCACTAGGAACTTAAGAAGCTCCTCAGGATCCATCCCATCGATCACAGGGAGATTCTGGATCATGGGCGTGAGAGGGTTAGGTAGCTTGTGGTAGCTCAGCTGCAGAAGAGCAGGTGAACACAAAGAAGCAGAAGGAACGGCAGCTGGAGCCGAACCACAAGCAACCTCAACAGAAACGCCTGCAGGCTCAGAAGGAACCTCAGGCACAGTGAGAGCCGTTGTCTCAGCCTGCGGCCTCGACACATTGGGCGAAAGCGCGAAAGTAGGCCGCTGACCCAGACCCGTAGGAGTCGTGGAACCGGAGAGTGCCTGAAAAATCTCCTCAAGCCTAGACACACTCTCCAAGATCCACGCCCTATCCGACGGCTCCAACCCCGGTGCCCGGTTGACCAGCCTTAAACGGGCAAGCAGATGCCCCAAACGTGCAAGGCGGCAGGCCCGGTCACAACCTACTGGAGGTTCAAACTGCAGATCTTCCAAAACCCCTTCCCAATCTTCCACCTTACGTTTACAAACAGACAACTCATCCCCAACCTCCAGTAGATCAGACCAATCCACCGCCGTACCCGCGGACAACTGCTCCCGCAGCATCCTCCGGAGATTCAGAACATCACCCTCCGGAGTCACACCACGAGACCTCAACTCAAACATCAACTCCTCCTTCACCAGGAGCGCAACATTCTGCAGATAGGCCATCTCTAACGCAACAATTCTCAACAATATACACAAAAAACGACAACTCCAGGGTCCAAGACGAACTAAACCCTCAGCCTACCGAGCCACTGCCGACCACTCCAATCCACCCATGAAACCCATTCAACAAAGTTACCAAGCGGATTGCGTAGGTTTTTATTTTTTTTTTTTTTTTTTTTTTTTAGGCAACCACGCTCTGCTACCAATTGAGACCCACCCCCCCCCACCAAAGCTGGTAAGCGTGCCAACCGGGGGATGGCTCAAAACAAGTCGAGCGATGGGATCACGGGTGGCAGTTGGAGGGTCAAAATAAAACTCGGCAGCTGAGCAAAACTAATTTTTATTATCATGAAAACAAAAAAAAAATTAATTACTCAAAACGGCAGAAGGCCACAATATTAATTCGTACTTAAATAAATAACAAACACACTAAAATTAACCCGATAATACACAAAAGCTACAAAACAACAAACTCAACAAATACCAAAATTAACAATTAACAACTACATGGCCTATCTGCAGCCTAGCCAGAGACACCCCAAACTTAAGCAAATTTTAAGCCCCAAATAAAAGTGAAAATTTAGAAAACTTCTGGCAAACAACAATTAAACCGGCAATTTAGCCCAAATCCCATAATTCCACCGGGCCAGGGAGTAAGCCGGAATCCCTGGGCAGCTCCGAATTAGACGTTAAATCAAAGCACAATAATCCCCTTTTGGTGAAAGTTTAAAAATTAAATAATTCAAAAGAAAATATAACACGGTACCGTGCGAGTAAAAATTCACTTCCGAACACCCCTAATACACTTAACAAAAAAAAATAAATAACAATAACTAGGCCTAAACATATAAATAAATAACATCACGATTTAACAATAGGGACCTAACAAATATAAACTCTAAAATATCCAACAACCAAATAACCTACTTAAACTAAATAACAATAAATATTAACACTAACAGTTCATTTTGTATTTAGTTTTTTTTCTTTAATAAAAAAAATGTATATAGGTCCCCATGGCTGTGTTGCATAAACTGTTTGTTTTAGGCCTAGCCCACATTAAATTGTTCCACCAACATTCTTTTCTTCTTTTTTTTTCTTTATATATTTCACTGGTTTTTCTTGGTTTATTTTTTTTTTCTGTAAAAATTTCAACAGCAAAACCCCCAGCTCAGCCGCCGGGAAAAACGACATAGAACGCACTGACCTGAGGACCGAAGACTTCTACCACCAAAGATGTAGAGCGGGTAGAGGGCGACTCCAGGCTCCAACATGGTCCTCAGGCCAGGCTACCAGTGCAGATGGTAGACAATCCCCGGACGGCAGGCCGAGGGTGAAACGTCCTACTCAAGGACCCTGGAGTTTTAGGAGCTCTAGCCTGGCATGGTAAGGAGGTTCGGCCGAGTAGAACTCTACTAGAACAATCTAGACTGATGGCCAACCTGACAGACAAAGGCCGGAACACGGAACGAAACGGAACCGGGCCAACGGCCACCAAAGTACGCGAATCGCCGGGCAAAAGCGAATCTCAGGCAGCCTGGCAGACTACGACGGAAAAAACGAAATGTACCGGTCAAAAGACCCGGTACAATAGGATATTTAACAACATGCTCTGCCTCATAGGATATTTAATAACATGCTCTGCCTCATAGGATATTTAACAACATGCTCTGCCTCATAGGATATTTAACAACATGCTCTGCCTCATAGGATATTTAATAACATGCTCTGCCTCATAGGATATTTAATTACATGCTCTGCCTCATAGGATATTTAATAACATGCTCTGCCTCATAGGATATTAAATAACATGCTCTGCCTCATAGGATATTTAATAACAAGCTCTGCCTCATAGGATATTTAACAACATGCTCTGCCTCATAGGATATTTAACAACATGCTCTGCCTCATAGGATATCTAATAACATGCTCTGCCTCATAGGATATTTAATAACATGCTCTGCCTCATAGGATATTTAATAACATGCTTTGCCTCATAGGATATTTAATAACATGCTCTGCCTCATAGGATATTTAATAACATGCTCTGCCTCATAGGATATTTAATAACGTGCTCTGCCTCATAGGATATTTAATAACATGCTCTGCCTCATGGGATATTTAATAACATGCTCTGCCTCATAGGATATTTAATAACGTGCTCTGACTCATAGGATATTTAATAACGTGCTCTGCCTCATAGGATATTTAATAACGTGCTCTGCCTCATAGGATATTTAATAACGTGCTCTGCCTCATAGGATATTTAATAACGTGCTCTGCCTCATAGGATATTTAATAACGTGCTCTGCCTCATAGGATATTTAATAACGTGCTCTGCCTCATAGGATATTTAATAACATGCTCTGCCTCATAGGATATTTAATAACATGCTCTGCCTCATAGGATATTTAATAACGTGCTCTGCCTCATAGGATATTTAATAACGTGCTCTGCTTCATAGGATATTTAATAACATGCTCTGCCTCATAGAATATTTAATAACATGCTCTGCCTCATAGTATATTTAACAACATGCTCTGCCTCATAGGATATTTAACAACATGCTCTGCCTCATAGGATATTTAACAACATGCTCTGCCTCATAGGATATTTAATAACATGCTCTGCCTCATAGGATATTTAATAAGGTGCTCTGCCTCATTGGATATTTAATAACATGCTCTGCCTCATAGGATATTTAATAACGTGCTCTGCCTCATAAGATATTTAATAACATGCTCTGCCTCATAGGATATTTAATAACGTGCTCTGCCTTATAGGATATTTAATAACGTGCTCTGCCTCATAGGATATTTAATAACATGCTCTGCCTCATAGGATATTTAATAACGTGCTCTGCCTCATAGGATATTTAATAACATGCTCTGCCTCATAGGATATTTAATAACATGCTCTGCCTCATAGGATATTTAATAACGTGCTCTGCCTCATAGGATATTTAATAACGTGCTCTGCCTCATAGGATATTTAATAACGTGCTCTGCCTCATAGGATATTTAATAACGTGCTCTGCCTCATAGGATATTTAACAACATGCTCTGCCTCATAGGATATTTAATAACGTGCTCTGCCTCATAGGATATTTAATAACATGCTCTGCCTCATAGGATATTTAATAACGTGCTCTGCCTCATAGGATATTTAATAACATGCTCTGCCTCATAGGATATTTAATAACGTGCTCTGCCTCATAGGATATTTAATAACGTGCTCTGCCTCATAGGATATTTAATAACATGCTCTGCCTCATAGGATATCTAATAACATGCTCTGCCTCATAGGATATTTAATAACATGCTCTGCCTCATAGGATATTTAATAACATGCTCTGCCTCATAGGATATTTAATAACATGCTCTGCCTCATAGGATAACTAATAACATGCTCTGCCTCATAGGATATTTAATAACATGCTCTGCCTCATAGGATATTTAATAACTAGCTCTGCCTCATAGGATATTTAATAACGTGCTCTGCCTCATAGGATATTTAATAACATGCTCTGCCTCATAGGATATTTAATAACGTGGTCTGCCTCATAGGATATCTAATAACATGCTCTGCCTCATAGGATATTTAATAACGTGCTCTGCCTCATTGGATATTTAATAACGTGCTCTGCCTCATAGGATATTTAATAACATGCTCTGCCTCATAGGATATTTAATAACGTGCTCTGCCTCATAGGATATTTAATAACATGCTCTGCCTCATAGGATATTTAATAACGTGCTCTGCCTCATAGGATATTTAATAACGTGCTCTGCCTCATAGGATATTTAATAACGTGCTCTGCCTCATAGGATAATTAATAACGTGCTCTGCCTCATAGGATATTTAATAACGTGCTCTGCCTCATAGGATATTTAATAACGTGCTCTGCCTCATAGGATATTTAATAACGTGCTCTGCCTCATAGGATATTTAATAACGTGCTCTGCCTCATAGGATATTTAATAACGTGCTCTGCCTCATAGGATATTTAATAACGTGCTCTGCCTCATAGGATATTTAATAACGTGCTCTGCCTCATAGGATATTTAATAACATGCTCTGCCTCATAGGATATTTAATAACATGCTCTGCCTCATAGGATATCTAATAACATGCTCTGCCTTATAGGATATTTAATAACATGCTCTGCCTCATAGGATATCTAATAACATGCTCTGCCTCATAGGATATTTAATAACGTGCTCTGCCTCATAGGATATTTAATAACATGCTCTGTCTTATAGGATATTTAATAACGTGCTCTGCCTCATAGGATATTTAATAATAATTGCAATTGGTCATCCATCAAAATAATTTTTGTTGTGATAGCAAGTTTGAAAAGGTGCTCTCAAAAAGCCCTACTTTACACATTTCTTATTTTTGTCTAAAATTTATAGAAAGTTGTCCTGAAAAGAAAACTTAAAATAACTAAACTCAATAAATTATTGTAAAAAATAATTACTTACACAGTTAAATTATTATATTGTCTGAAAAGAGTGTAACTAAAAAAGTAAATATTATTCAGATAAATACAGTACAAAATACAACAAATAATTTTATTATGAAAAATATGGTACACAACTTTGTAATATTAGTTTATATATTTACCTGAACAACGACGTGTTTGAAGGTCTAAAGACAATTTATTTTAACCCTCCAACTGATGATCAACGGCATAGCCGTTCATTAAACTGTTTGTAGACTGATAAAGACGGCACAGCCGTCGGTCATTTTTCCACTGTTATTTTACGAAAACGGCTTAAAATAGATAAAAGTAACTTAAATCAGTGTGATCCCCTGTTCATAAAGAACAGTTTCATATCATATAGTCTATATTTGCAAAATATTCTAACAGCTTATTTCGATTTTCAAAGGCAATGCACCTGTCTTGGCTGTCGGCGCGCGCATCCGAGCATGACAGCTGTTGCACACAAAGGCTTGTTACTACGCAGCTTACAGTTGTGTTTTGTGTTGTGTTTACTGTTTATTTATTGTGCTAATGTAGCAAGCAAGTCAAGAAGATGTACCACATGTACCAAATGAAAAGGGAAATGGTGGCCATTTACTTGAACATTTACCTGGGAAAAACGAACGGATTTGTGTTGTTTGTGCCAAAGACCCAATTGTAAAAAGAAAGAAAAGTGTATTCTGGTGTCCTAGCTGCAACTGTGGTATACATCCCACATGTTATCACAAGTTGGAGCACTATCCTAGGGCTACACATTCTGGGAGAAGGAAAAGGGCAGAATCCAGTGATTCGGACTAAAAAAAAGTTGTACATAGTTTTAGTTTTTATGAAAAAACAAGGAATCTGTTGTAAATAAGTGTATATATGTAATAACATTTTTTATTCATCGTAAAATTGTGCATATTTAGTGTATTTGAAGTTTCTTTTTTGCTCAAGTGGTAAAAAAGTTAAAAACATAGAAACTTGAAAAAAAAGTTATTTTACAAACTTTTTTTTTAACTTGATGTGAAAAATTTCTGTACAGAGGAAAGTTCAATTTTTATATATTTATGTATATCTACGGTTTATAACAAAGAAAATGACATGTATAACATAATACTTAGCTTGTAGGATGTATTTTTAAATAATTTTTGAAAATAATGATGCGCGTGGCTATAAAATGGCTTATCATTCTGGAAGTTTACTACTATTAGTTGGAGGGTTAAAACTATTCAAATTTAATTTAAATTACATACAAAAAACACAAAAAGGCCATAAAAGTAACCATAGTTACATTTTTTTATCTAGGGAAATTTGGATCCATTTTTATTAAAACACAAAATAAGTCATGTGAAGTAGAGTAACATTTCAAAAGAAATAGATCTAGTGCAAGTGCCAGCTGAACTAACAGAATGTATAATATTAGCCTTTAGTTTGTATTCAAAGGCCAATAAAAATACATAATATAAACTATAAATGCAGAAAAGGAAAGTATGCTACTGAATATAACTTTTAGCCAAACTTTTGTTCAAAAAAATGGTGTGATTAGCAAAAAGCATCAGATAACATGCCATTTCAAACAAGAGTATAATGTATTGCCATTATGTCTAAGTTAATTATTAACACTAACTGCCCATCTCAGTCAAATATGACTGACAGTGACTTCCCCCCCCCCCCCCCCCAGGGCAGCTCATTCATTATTTGCTATCTCCCCACACACGCCAGGCTATTTAAGCAGAATGCAGAAACTTTCATTTTGTAAGTCATATTTGACTGACAGCATATTTGCTGCTTACGCTGTGTCATCAAATATAACTTACAGTAAGGTTATTAAATTGCTCTTATTGAAGTTTTAAAGTTTAAATTAAAACACTTTTAGAAAGAAAAATAACTATGAAAACTGACAATATAAGAAGAAATTATGTGAAAAAATGCTCATCAAAGTATAAAAATGAGAAATAATAGTTTTGACATTTCCATTTTGACATAACAATAATGGCATATAGAAGGCTCGTCAGGACATAATGACGCACTAATTCAAATGCAGTGCAATGACTTTGCTGACAGCAGTTGACAGGTGATTGTTTAGAGTCAGTCTTAAAAGGCTTGTTCATCACAGAGAAACAAATAACCTTCTGACGGAAATGCCAGTCAAATACGGAACACATCAGCTGATAGTATATTCATTTGTTGACATTTAGACGAGCCAATTAGTATAAATTACATCACAGTAAGGTTAGTATAACCTCCAATAGATGGTGCGGCGTGAGCGGGAAATCTGTTGTCTACTCAAAAATGACTGACACGGTGATTACAAAACTTTCAAAAAATTAAGTGCTAATCAGACTATGCAGGTCATACACATTTATTTAATCATTCATATTTGCCTTAAATTATGCATAAGCTGTGTCAGTGTTTCAAATCTGAATATGTAAATATTATCATTTTGCCTGTCCGATATTTAATTACTGCTTAATTATTGTTGATAAATTAATATTTTATTTAGTACTTGCCCCATTAGTCTGGATTAACCTGTTTTCATGGTGTTAGGCCTGACATCTCATACAGTAGGTTAAGATTTGGTAAATAATTTGGATAGTGGTTAAGAACAGTATCTGTATACAAATTAAAATTAAGAAATATTCACTTTAAACAATTATTTACTTACAAAGCTGATAAATAATACTGATAATTGCTAATAAACATCATTATTTAGGCCAATTGTATAACTCAATAAATATTAAATAAAAATATATCAGTTGAAAAATTGCAGTTTTCAACTGCATTCTGATAATGATTTCCAGAATATAGTGGGAAGTGGAAAATGCTGCACTACTTTGCAGTAGACTTCTTCTCGCCAGTCTTGGTGTCACCATACAGAGATATCACCGATGAGCTGAGAGTCCATGTGATATCAGACCTGAGGATGCACACATCACTGGACCTCGTGATGCAGCTCAAGCTGTACAGTTGGCAATCACTTACCCCTGTTCTTGTGCATCAGTACCCCTTCACCATGGTATGATAACTGTTGAATTATACCCTTGCATATATAACTTTGTAAAAAGAAAACTAATATTCAGTTCCTTCACATGTAAATCGTATAGTAGTTAGCTTTAGTGTGTAAGCTTAGTATTTTTTTCTTTTTACATAGCGGAAATTGCATATATGCACAAATAAGGGACTCACTCTGCAGAAAATAGGCAGGGAATACTCATTAAACATGTACAGGCTACGGGAACCCAGGTTGTAATCCCCTCGGATGACAATCCCTAGCTCCGTTTCTTGACTTCACTTTGGAATTAAGCTACATTATTTCAAAAGCCTAAGGACTAGTCAGACAACTCTCTTTGCATTTTTCACATAGTTATGTTAATGTAAACAAAAACTGCGTTCCACACATCCTTGCTTCGGAGTATTGTACGGAGAAGTAATGCAAGCCTTCTTCTTTCTCGTAAAGTGTCCACACACACAAAAAAGTCTCATAAACTTAATAGCTTTGTTCTGTTGCCACACGTCTTATAAGCTTCAAAAACACCTCTCCATTTTGACAATCTTTCAAATCTGACCGTTTCTCCTACCTGGGCACAGTTGGTAGATTGTTAGCTGTTTATGGATAGTCTCACAGCTACAGTGGCTATGGATGGTGAGTGAGCCTGGGTGCATTTTGACTCTCCATAACTGGTACGCTATGGGTGGATATTCTTCTAATATTTCCTTATAGTATCAATTACTTCCATAGAAAAATCCAGTGATGCTAAGCCACTCTCAAAATAAGTCTAAACATTTTTCTATCGAATATCAGTAGATTGTCAAGAAGGACTTCCCTCATCTCTGTTAACTCCATATCGACAGTTTCCCTCACCATTGCAATTTTTATATTATCTAGAGACACTTCTAGCACTTCCCTGGGGGGGGGGGCTATTTCGAGTCCCCTCTCCTGAATTTTTTTAGAGCATTCTGAGACTGAAAACTCCACATAAATCTGCTCCTCTGGAATGGTCAAGCAAGAGATGAAGCACAGAGAAGTTTCTCTCCTGCTCTTCAGTTTTCGGGCTTAAGGGTTCTCGATCTTCTCCTCAAACTTTTAACAAACTTCTTATTTGTGCTTTTCATCTTTTTTTAACAGATTTTCTCCAGTACATATGTTTATGTGAAGTTCATTAGGTTGCAAATGCAATGTTAAACATAATCAGATGTTTTATAAACTTTGGATGTTTTTCATTCAACTTAGGAGTGGTGAAAATTCTGCTGTGGAAAGCTCTTGTGTTAATGTTTGGTCAAAACATTCAAACAGTACTAGAACTTCTATTTAGTCAAAACATTCCAACACTTCTAGAACTTTTATTTGGTAAAAACAATACAACACTTCTAGATATTCTGTTTTGAGATTTTATCTTTATAAAAATAGTAAGCGAAATGGGTGATACATTATTGACAAATAAAAACAGGATACAACACTTGTGTTGAATATGACAGGAAGTAAATACAGTATTGGAAAAGTAATAGGTAAAGAAGGAAATGTGATGTCCTATTACAAATAGATGAAGGCTTTAGATGGAGACGACACCCAAATTAAATTTTATCTTGCAAATGTTGAGGAGAGTTCCTATATTTTATTGAAATATTTGACATTTATTATTTATTTTCTATTTTCTTTTGTGAACCATATGTGTTTTTTTTTAAGTTCAGTGTTTATTCAAAAATGTTATAATGTAAAAATACAGTTATATTTTGTTTCACTTATAATTTATTCATCCATATTATTTAGTTATTGATAACACAAAACAAATTAAGGTTTATAAAAGGCATATTATAAAAAAAATCTACAATAGTGCCAAACTTAGTTATTTACAATTGATATTAGTAACAGAAGTAAATCTGTCATAAACTTAAAATTACACTAAATTTCAATTATTTTTATAATGATACATGAAGGAATCTATAAAAAGTTGGTGATCGTACATTGTTACTTGTACAGTTAATTTTGACCTTACAGTCTACCTACCGTTCCTTGTCAAAAAAAAAAAAGAAGTTGGACATGTTGATATGGTCCTTTCTTTTTTGAATTTCAAAAGTATGCTTTCCACTTCATTACTGTCTCTAGTGGGTCTTATTACAACGTATTGTGGGCAACAGCATCTATATTAGTCCTCTTACATACAACCGGTAGTCTAAAACTCAACAACAAAACGTTTTAAAATACAATGAAATCCTAAAGTCCCTTATACTACAAACCCAATAAATCGAACGTTGGTGCTGAAAAGGCTAACAAATTCTAGGTCTGTTGCTGCTGATTTTCACGTGTCACAGTATGTTGCAACACATTTTGAATGTTTTCTTGCTTACTTTGCTCTTCTTTCACTGCTGGCCTTCTCAAAACACAGAAAATATATTTTCCTAGATGTCTTGTATGGTCCATGTATTTTAAGTAGTTTGTGACTCTGAGCTGAACCACTTCTCTGTGGTACTCACTACTGTGGTGTTGATAAAGGATGATTAACAGCATTTTTTTCACCCTGGGGAGCACTGTTGTCCCTTGAAGCCCTCTAACTTTTAACGTGACTTCCGAACCACGGGAGCGGCAGGGCAAACACCATTACCGGTCACATCGGGAATTTAACCCAGACTGACTGCGTGGCAAGCCAACGCCATAGCCCTGCTATGGCCAGTCTAATTTTAACTTAATAAACATGTTTATGTTTTCTTCTCTAATTTATGTTAAAAGAATTAATATTCCTCCTCATAGATAAGTAAAAGCCAGCAAATCCTACAAATGTTTTTTTTATAAAATGCTTTAATAAATTGCCATTGTCTGGTCCCAGGTACAGAAAATCCCTGTTATGATATTAAAAAATTTGTGCACTGTTATATTAATTTGCATTTAACATAATTACCCTGAGGTTTAAACTAATTTGACAATTATTATATGTACTTTTGGATAGGATACAAGTTTTTGTGTTGAACATGACAAGAAGCAAATAGATTTTTTATGAGCAATAGGTTAAGAAGGAAATGTGATGTCCTATTACAAATGAATAAAGGCTGTAGATGAGATGACCAAACCAAATATTGTCTTGCAAATTCAAGGAAGAGAGTTCATATTCCTCCTCATAGATAAATAAAAGTTGGTAAATCTCACAAACAGTACCCATTTCATTGGCCTCCATTGTTTATTTTCTATTCTTATAAACTCAGTTTATTGCTATTTATTTATTGATATTTATGTATCCTTCACATAAAATATTCTTATTAAATTAAACTTTATTCTGGTTATGTCATAATGACCACTTATCTTCCTACCTTGAAAGTTTTTTTTAAATATATTTATTATTAATTACTAAGTAAATTTAATTGTTATACTGTATGAGCAATTAATTCTTTTTATTATCATGGTATTAAATGATAAGTAAACATGCTAATTGTTAAGCACATCTTATGTAACATCAATAAAAGTTCTTGGTCAACAGTATTGATATTATAAATGGTGAATTGTAATAATTGTAATTCATTGATAAATTCATGTATTGTAATTGATGAAAATATTATGAGATATGTTTGTATCAATTCATTTCATTCAAAAATTGATAAACATGAAATAATCTCTTTTTTGAAAAAAATGAAGATTTATTTTGTATTTGTTCTGTTTATTTCAAGGAGGGTGCAGGGGTGGTGGAGATAGCCAAGTGGGATGTCGCAAGCTTTTTGCGTTCAGTGGAGGGATGTACTCAGGGCAGTCAGCCTGAGAAGAACTGTTTTTTCCACTTTTCCCTCTTGGGAAATAATTCCTCAATGTCAGTGTGTCCAGACAACTACTACTTCCCATCTCCCCTACATTCTATCTCTAGTCCTGCCAGGGCCGATGTTAAAGTAATCATTTTTGTAAACTTTTCTTGTTTTTCTTTAGAATTAATTGGACCTAATAAGGAATTAAAAGTATGACCATCTTTAATAACATATGACTAACAATTTACTATGCTTTCTTTTTTTTCAATAATTCAACATGATATTGAATTTTGGGGTTTATCTTCTGACTCTGATAAAGTGTTTAAAATTAAAAACAAATCACAAAATTAATTACCTTTTCATCTTTTAGAACTTCTTGTAAACCTCTGATAAGATTTTTAATTCTATAAAGAATTTAAAATCTTATCACTTTCAAGTGTGTACATTCTGAAAACACTAATTATTGTGTGTACAATTAAACTTTCAAACCTTGACTTATAAAAGGTGATAATTTGGATCATAATTACAGTAAAAGATTTAAAACCAATTTTCAATGTCCCATAAACTGTCTGCGTCTTGTAGAAAAACTCCAAAATACATGATAAAAAAACTGTATATAATTAATTGCTTGGAAATATAAAAATGTAATCAATTCAAAAACATTTAAAGCAAACTAACAGTTTTTTTTTTAAAACTAATATATTATAAATGAATATTTAATGGCTCCTGAACTTTAAAATTGTATTTAGCATAAATTACGAACGAGTTTTGTTTGCTGACGTCACCTGTTTTTATAGCAATGCTATGTATAAAGATATAATGTGAAGATAAAGATTCATTCTAGAATTAATTAGAGACTTCCAACATTTTAATATTTAAAAACTGCAATATGTTTTGATATTCCCTAATCTTTTGAAACTTAGAAATACCAATTGATTATTAAGAACAATCCAACAGCAACAAACAGCTTTTCAAAATATATTATCTCTAACTGTTGATAAACAGTTTTTCTATGATAAAAGTTCAAGAGATATGAATGTTGCAAATGCATACAAAATTACATTTTTATTATTTACAAAGGTCATGAGTCAGTTTGACCTACAATTACAAAAAGAATCAATCAGTAAATAACAAACCAGAATGAGTTTGACAGAGATAGAGCAGTGAACTTACCCGAAAAGATAAGTCCACAACCAATAACACAATAAGTCACAAACTTTAAAATTTCTACACCTGATGTGATAGAATATATAATAGAATATATTATTTTTGTTTTAAGTAGAACAATACTACAATCTAGTTTCATTTTTAATTGTGTGAACATGCAATTTATAATATTTATTTGAATAGCATCTTGTCACTTTTGATGCCAGAAGCTCAATTGCTGTAATTCTAACTAAGCATGCATTAAAAAAATTAAAATGAAATTGCTTCATAAATTATACTTCACCAAATAAATACATTCAACTTTAATCCTTCCCCAAATGGGCAGACCATATTTAACCAATTTACAGACATTTTTATAAAATCTATAGAAAAGTAATAAAATATTATAAACCTACTTAATTGGCATCCTTATGTTTACAATGAACCAGGATATTCTATTGACCTAAAATAAAGAAATATTTGAAATTTTTTCAACAATTTATATTTTTAAAATTATTATTTAAAAATGAATAAGGAGTGGAAGTATACTTAAGAAACCACACTGTATTTATAAAATAAACATTCTACAATAGCCAAACGCTTCAAATTTCATCTAGTTCCTGTAAATATAAAATTTTTAATGATATACATAGATAAATAAAAAAAGTATACCGCAAAAACCGCATTTAGAACAAACTTCTAGCATTGTGTTGCCAATAACCAGAGTACCCTACATTTTTAAAAAATAATTCATAAAATACTACAGAGCTATAACAAGTAATATAATTTACACAAAATCCTACTTAGTCAAATCATTGATTATATAAACCTACAATAGATAAACCATCTAATAGGAATATTTGTGGCAGTAATTTTGTTAGTTAGTGTGGCCCGCAACCACAGCTGGTTTAAACTGCATTACATTTACATGGGACTACACTAGCGCTCCACAATGGACCACAAAAACAGCTGATATTTTGAGACTCAAAATTTAACATTGGATGGGAAATCTATTTGTGTATAAAATCAATGGTCAAATTAATCTATATTTATAAAGACAATATCCTGACTGACTGATCTGTAACAGCATAAAGCAAAAACTATAATAGTGAGATACTTGAAATTTGGTACATAAGTTAATCTCAAACCCTACAAGCTTACTAAGGAATAATTTTTCAAAAAAACCATCCCTAAGGGGTATAAGTAGTCCTTTTACTAGTAGTTTTTTTTTCATAAGAATAGCATTGGGTTTATGGTTTACTAAACAATCAGCTGATAAATTTAATACAATATACACTATTTAAATAATGGCTGTTGATTTGGATTGTGTTTATGCTGATTTTGTCTCATACTTCAAATATGCTTCGTTTCAGCACCACATGCAATTTTTACAATTAAGTTTACATGCAATATTACTATAATCAAGTTTTCATATTTCGTCTTTGCCTTTAGTAATAATCAACTTTAAAACTTGAAAGAAAGTATTAATTAATTTATATTTTCAATTCAGACACAGTACTTGAAGGTTATAAAAAATTACAAAAATCACAACCTTTCTAATTATTAATTATTTAAAAATAAATATACTTTAGCATGTTATGCTTGTTTTATAGTTGAAATAAGTAAGTTTAATTGTGGTCAATAATCTATTGTTTTCCAATTGTGCAATGTCTGGAAGAACAGAGCACTAAAATTTTTTTGTTCAGGCATTGCACACGAAGTTATTAATATAAAATAATTATTCTTAAGTATTTTCTTCGTATTTAGTAGTTCAAATAAGTAATTTAAATTTTGGTCAGTGTTTTATTGTTTTTCAATTGTGAAATGTCTGAAAAATCTCCTTAACTAGGAACCCTTATATTCTCTCTTTATTTTATATTGGTCATGTTTCTCCTTTCTCCAGTTGAGTAACTCAAAGCATTATTAATCGTCTTTTTCAACTATCAGTTTCTAGAAAAACTAGAAGTTGTTGGACGCGATGGAACTGTATCTAACATTGGTTGGAACAAGGCTGTCATCCACCATTTAGAAAATCATTTAGCCCTTCAGCTACATTAGAGCCTACTACATTTCAATGAGCCATTTCAATTCCATCCCATCACATTTTCAAATATATTGACAGTCAAATCACAGGGCCCAAATATTTTAGTGGGCCAATTGGGCAGCAGGTAATTATGTGTGGAAACTCCATGTGATCAATTATGAACCAATAGACCATTTTATTCCCGATATAGACAGGAATTTGCTCATCGAAGACCAACAGTATTTGTTGAATTTTTCAGATGCGATCAGTCTTGGACACTGACATAAGACTTCTAAATTCAGAACCCTGGTCCTTTATCCCATTACAGATGGCTGTGTCCAACAGAGTTCTTAGTTTATATTAGCTTCATTCATTAGATCTGTCAAGAAACTTAAGCGAAATAGTTGACTTAATTCTAAAATTATATATTCCTGTTTTGTTTACCATCAAAAAGAGTGAATATTTCACCTTTAGACTAAAACAAATATTTAAGCAATCCAAACATCACAGTGTTTACTTAATTAAATATTTCAAGTTAAGTTGATGTTATAAATTCTAATCGTAATAACAAAATGTTCTGTTGGCTATGATTGTCCTTGAAAGAGAACATATTTGGGAGCTTAACCACAGAAGGATCTTAAAAGCAAAACAAACTTTCCTTAAGAAGAAGTATGTCAAAAATTGTATACCACAAAAGATACTCTTAAGCTTTAGATTAGAAGTTGTCTTCAATTGTAGCTCCAGATATGTGCTCCAGAAGTCTTGTCAGCCATTATTCTGTAAGTCTGATTGATTTGTTTAGTAAGATAGAACTGAATATAGCAAATAAGTGAAATGGTGAATATAAAAACCAAAGCATATTTTCTCATGGCTTTTTATTACATACAATAATAATTCAGAATCAAACAATCGGGATGAAATAATCTTCAAAATGTTTACTTGGGTACAAAAAAATATGATTATTACATATTAAATTACATTTTTGTTTAGGTAATGGATATCAAACCAATGAAGAACAGTCATGAATTGATTGTGACTTTGACAACCGATGTCATCGCTGCATTTGTATGGCTGGATTCACTTGAGATCCCTGGTCACTTCTCTCACAACGGCTTTCTCATGGTCACCAACAAAACTCAGCTGACGTTCACGTCTGCCCAACCAGTCGATTTAGACTTATTTAAAAAGTCTTTAAAGATAACATCTTTGCAATATCATAAATAGCTAAAGTGAAATGAATGCTCAAACCTGATAATATCCATGATTCAACAAGATCAAATAAGTAAAAAGAGAAACAAAATAAATTAAGTGAAAATATTTAGTCGATAAGATTATACTGTAATAGCTTCTTTCTAGTAGGGAGACATATCCAACTAAGACACAAATCCCTTTGCCTTTATAAAGGAATCATTTTTGTTTATATACTTGGGAGGTGTTTATCCAGAATGTGGTTATCCGAAGTACATTAGAATTTTGTATTTGCTTGTAAACCGATTTTAATGGTATAGATACATATTAGAACAGAAAATTATTAAATAAAACATTTTATGAATTGTTTCATAGATTACTGCAGGGTAAAAAGTATGCTATCTGACTGTTGATGTTTATCACGAATTTACAAAATATACGGCAAGACAATTAGGGGGAGCTGCCATTTAATGTGTGCAACACTGCTAGCAACCAGATTTCGTTGTTGCTGTTGGCCATAGCACTTAGAGATTCTCCTGTGCTTGCACCTTGGCTTTGACTGACAATATACATGCTTTTCTTCTCTTCTTACCTTTTTTATTACTAAGTTTCATTGCTTTATATTTTGTTCAGAATTCACCTCTGATCCGATTAATAATTGTTATTAAATGGTTCCAAAGAATTGGCACAAACTGTCCCCCATATTAAACATTAAAAAATCAAAACTTTGAAAATTGCTAGCTTGATTCCCATATATGTTTTTCCCTAACTCAAAAACTAATTAAAATTCACCTGATTAAAACTCTTCAGTTTGCAAAATTCATCTGAGCGAAGCTCAGTCTCTTGGTACTTAAACACTAAAATATCAAAACTTTTAAAAATAGAAGTTTTATTCCCAAATATTTGTTTGCCATATCTCAAAAACTAGTCAAGTTAGAGATATGCAGTTTTTACTAAAATATTTCGAATTGTAATTCACATCTTTCCTGAAAATTTAATCAAAATTGTTAGAGCAGTTTTTGAGAAAATTCCATTTTTGGTTTTTTGCCCATAAAAAAACTAAAATTTCAAAAAGTAAAAAAAAAAAAAAAAATAGTCTGGCGATATTGGCTAAATAAACCTACATACCAAATTTCATAAAATGTATCTATCCGTTTGGTCTCTAGCGAAGTGCACATACACACAGACAACAAATATGGACAGACAACAAAATTATTTTTCGAAAAAAACCACCATTTTGGGTTCAGGGGACCCTAAAAAGGATTTTTAGGAAGATTGTTATAAAAGTATTTTGTTTGTTGAGTAATTGTAGATTGTAAATAGTTGTTAATTTTGCTAATGGGTACCTGAAATAAATTATAATATAGTACCCTCAATAAATAAATGATCTCTAGTTAGACTTTTAATTGAAATGAATTGCAATAAATACCGTTCTAGGGTTTTCAATCTTTTTTATAGCTACTTCATTGAACATTATATGAAACAATATTTAAAAAATAAATTAGTTATTTGGACACTTTCAGTGTATAAATTTTAAAGGGTTAGGTTACAGGAATTAATATATTGGAGAGATAGGACATCAGCAAACTTACCTTAGAAGACAAGTTCACTAACACCAGAGTAGTAGTAACTTATACAAACAAATAACATAATCACAAATTTTCTGTACCACTAGCACTTTCTACAGGTGAGTCTCTCTCTCTCTCTCTCTCTCTCTCTCTCTACTCACATGAAGAAAGTGCAAGTGGTACAGAAAATTCTGATTATGTGATTATTTTGTGTATGTTACTACTACTCTGGTGTTGGTGGACTTTTCTTCCAAGGTAAGTTTGCTGATGGCCTATCTCTCCAGTGTATACATTTTAAATTTAAATTGTAATGATTTAGCAAGTTAGTTTTATGAGCTGCTAACATAGTTAAACAGCAGTATAGTTGATAATGACATACACTGGTGACTTACTGGTATGTCATTATCAATTTGAGTGTTAATAGTATCCAGAAACACCAGATATTTAAATAATTTATTTTCCTCTACTATTTTGATAGGCAACTTAGTCAAGTGTTAACTCCATGTAATGGTCTCTGCTGTTTGTCTTGCAGCTCACAGGCATTATGTTTATAAGTAAATGTACTCGCTACATGCTGATAGAGACGTATAGCTGTGTGCATAACCTTGTCAGTTTAGGTTATGGCAAGATTAGGAACTCAGGTTTAAATCAAAGTATTCCTAAAAACATTAACAGTACAGCTGATTGAAAGTGAGTCAAGAGATTTAATGTTAAACAACTCAGTCCGCCGGGTTTATTTTTTTAAACAACGTTAATTTAGCGAAACAAAATTTCACAATCACAAAGTTGTTTTAGTAAAACTAAAATATGATCACAATTTTTAAAGAAATAATACTAGCCAATCACATTCATACGGCCAAAATTGGTATTCACACGGCCCAATATCTTATTTTTTACTTGTTGGGACAATCTTAGATTTATAAAATGATTAGTTAAACTATAAATAAAGGTCAATAACACAATTAGACCTCCTTATCTACAAAAGTACTTAAGACTTATTTGTAAAAATGCAACTATATAGTTTGAACATAATTGTAACAAATTAGTTATGGAAACGTAAATTACCACTCTTCTTGTAGTGATTTATCAATCATTTAAATATATATTTTTTACCACACAATGTGCAAGTTACATTACTTCCTTATTTGTAGTCTCACTAATAACATGCGAGAATGGATACTAACACAAATTATGTAGGGCATTCTTAGACAAGTCTGTATTGGATTTAAAATCGTTCAAACTTAATTTCTGTAATTAACGTGTCAGTCATTTTTGACTGACTATAAACATTCCATTGGCGCCGTGTCAGTCGTATAAGACTGACAGTAATATGCCGGCTTACGCCAGGCGATATCTGACAGATTTCCCGCTCACATCGGTATTATCGGAGGTTATAAAATCTGACTGTGGCGTAAGTAATTCATACTGATTGGCTTGTCTAAATGTCAAAAAAATTAATATACTGTCAGCTGATGTCAGTCGTATTTCACTGACAAGGCATCAGAAGGTTATTTGTTCCTCGGTGACACCATGTCAGTCTTTTTCGACTGACACTAAACAATCACTTGTCAACTGCTGTCTGCTAAGTCATTGCACTCGCATTTAAATTAGTGCGTTGTTATGTCTACTATGTGCCATTCTTGTTTCCTGACAGCTCATGACCAAGTTTAAATGGAAATGTCAAAACTACTATTACTAAAATATTTTTTGCTTTGAGCATTTTTTTACAGGTTTCATAGTTGAATATCAAAATATAGTTACTTTTCTTTCAAAAAAATAATTTAATTTATCCTTTTAAATTTCAATAAGGGCAATTTAAAATAAAGATTTAAATTTTTATTCAACTTTCAATATATTCAACAAACTTTCAAATATGACTTGCAAAATGAAAGTTTGTGTACTCTGCTTAAATAGCCAGGCGTGTGTTGGGAGATAGCAAATATTGAGCTGGCCTGGAGGGGAAATCATATTTGATTGATATGGCAGTTAAAAGTGTTAATCTTCAGTATAATAAGATCCATAATTATTTATATATTAAGTATTAGGTTAGGTTAAAGGGCACAAGGCCAGGAAATACGGGGCTTATTCAGAAAGGAAGTACCGTTTCACTATACTACCGCCACAGCGCTGCAGTCGGCTTTTCGGGAATGTGCGCTTGTCTTCCTTGTTCACTGGCTCTCGACTGACGCTATTTTGGTTTCTCTACGTTGTGTTTTTAGTTTTCTGTGCACATTTAAAATGTTTAATACAATTCTTGATCCCGCCTCGATTGTGAGGTATGTGCTGTAATAAGAGTTTTGAATGCTATTTATGTGAAACCAGCTGAAACTTATCGTCATATTCAAGATGTTTAGGGTGAAGACGCCTTGACTGATGGAATGGTGAGAAAGCGGGTTAGAATGTTGAATGAAGGTCGAACAAATATGCTTGATGAGGCTTGGAATGGTTGGCCTTCTCTTATCACTGATAAGGAAAATTGATGATAAAATCCCAGATAATAGCCATTTCACTATGACAACGCATGTCAGATGAATTTCCACTTGTCACGTCTTCACCGTAAATATCTCATCAACTTACCTAAGTAGGCAAGACTAAGTCATCTCTCTATTCACCTAAAAAATTAAGTCAGCCTTTCTCTCTACTAATATGAAGAAAACATGCGTCATCATTACATTTGTTTACTACCACTACTGTAGTTGTTAGTGGACATGTCTTCTTAAGTAAGTTTGCTGATGTCCTATCCCTCCTAATGTACTAATTATTTATTAAATAGCGAGTGTTCATACTGACCAGCACCTATATTCGGCAAGTGTAAGGCATTATAAGTTGTGTAATAAAATAATAATACCATAAGCAATATAATTCTTCAAACGCCACAGAGAGCTTTTTAAGTGTAAGGACTGTACTCAATATTATTTTTCCAATGCTAAATAAATCAAGAGAATGTGAACAAGACAGTTTAATTATAGTTAATCAAACCATTAAAGGTTTATTTATATTATAGACCTATATTAATAAAAATGTATGTAGACATTAATTATATTTGTAATCTCTTTTTGTCATTTTTAATAAGATTACATTCATTTAACAAACAAACAAAATGAAAATCATAAATACCCGAAACTTGGGCATTAATATCAATCATGATAAAAAGTAAAATGCCTGTGGAAATCACAAAATTTTTAACACATTTAGTCGTCATTTCAACATCCTTACAGCATGGGAATTGCAAAACGACAAGTTAACCTCCTCTAAATTCAATAAAAATCATCAATACCCAGTTTTAGGGTATTTACCTGGGCTTGGGATAAATATCCATTTTATATTCATCTACCCTCTGGGTTTTTACCCGACCCACATTACTACCACTGACCAATGTGAGTGTTTACCCCCCACATGCACAAGGCTGTGGTGAAGAGGTACAGGTATGGATCAAATTTGCCTCCGCAAACTCATCATCCACTCATTCAAAAACATAACCTAAACAAGATTTCGTGTCCATCATCCATTGTATACTTGCAGTATACCTAATAAGTATAGTATAAAATTTAAGTTTCATTGTTCATTCCATAGATAGCAAGTTCATTTACAAGATAATTTACTGAAAGCATATTCCTGTATACAAAGCAAAAATACTATCACGTCCACTTCCGCAATACTAACTGAATTAAAATCTTATTTTGTGGGCACTCCTGGTGCAGTGCACGCCAGTAACTGTAATTACCGCTCACAGGAAGCTTTTTAGCATCAAGACTTACAACAGTGGTTCAGGACATACTCAATATATAAAAGTTCTCTGAAAGGCATCATAAAGCTGAATTAGAATATTTATCCTACGTTCTCTTTAAATTATAAATTGGGAAGTAGGGAAGTAATCAGAATAACAGAAAATACAGCTACTTTATTATAACAACAATGTTTTATAATGTAATATTACAATAGAAAATGTATCCTAAATACCTTGTAAAGAGGACAAAGAACCCCTTCTTAAATATCAAAGCAAACTTACAATCTGATGTCATAAAACTCTTATTACCTCCACTACACAATAAATTGTGCTACAGCTCTACCTAAATGTCTGTAATGAGATCATCTATGTTAAACCAATGCAAAATCTTCTGTTATTTAATCTTTAAGTACAGGCACTTCAATTTGGCCCTCACTGAATTTATTTCATATTCTGAAGTGGCTGATTCTATGACATGTTGTTTAGACTTAAGAATTATACACTTTCTAAAATGACAACCTGTTAAATATGAAAAATGTTTTAAAAGAGTTACTTCAAGTTCACTTTCAAAATTGCTTTTTCCTGAAAATATTTGGGGGTTCCCTTGGAATAAAATAATCCGCTTTAAGCAAAGAATGATATACATATTTAAAAATAAAATATAACTTAAAAAAATAAATATATATAACTTTTATCACATATATTAATATTTATATATATATTCAACTTGAAATATACAAAAATTAAATACTACAATAAAAATCATCATTTAAAACATGGCAATTTATTACAAGATATACTTGTTAAAAAACCATTTTCATTATGGTTCGCAAAATTAGAGACGTTATTATGAAAAAGCTACAAAAACAGTAACACAAAACAATTACTTATGTCAAATACCTGTGTGCGACATAATTTATTTATTTACATATTTTCAGATCTTTATTTTGAAAACCATACAAATATGTTCTATATAGTCTTTAATTCACACTTAGATGCATTTTGGGCAAAATGACATGGGCCTAGCAAGGGTCAAGAGAAAGTCAAGACACTTGTTCACAGCACTCGAGACAAGAGAGGGGGGTCAAAGTAGAGAACAGCGAGCTAGCCAGTTGGTGGGCTTGCGGTGGGGCTCTGATGGTTTCAGCTGGTGACCTCCTTTCGGTGGGTTGCTCGCCTCCTAAAATAAACAGGCAGGAACAGTTAATATTTTTTAATTGAATGAACTAAAGTGTAATTACATGACGCAAATATTATTGTTTCAAAAAACATTTTAATATATTAATATAGAAGACTTTTTTATGAGGAAAGACAATAATTTGTACCCTATACTTGCACCTAACAGAAATTGTATAATGTTCTCTAACAAAAAAAGTAACAACTGAATTGTTTTACAATTCTGCCTAATTATTTAAGGAGTTTGGAATGATGTTATATTTTTGTATTTTATAAAAATATGATGTTCTACCACTGACAAGTTTATGGAGTGCAGTATTGTATATATATTTTTATGTTCAATACTGTCAATTTAATTGGTGTTTTATTTACAAAACAACTATATAATAATATTTAGAAACCTCTAGAATGCAGTGGTAAAATTAACTATGGTAATTGTTAATCCTGTATATTGTCTTATTATTTACACATGTATAATAAGACAATATTCAAATGTTACTTTATGTAAATGAACGAATGCAGATGATTTGACTTGACCATCAGTAGTATAATATGTGGTAAATGTTCTCTTTCAGTCTAACAATGGAAGGACTACTAACTGCACCAATTTAACATTGACAATTTTTATGCACCAATAAGAAATTTGATTTGTCTACTCCTATTTTTATTATTTTTTTGTTATATATCATATATTTTATCAAAATCGGTGATAAATTATATTTTGTAAAAAATGTAAGAATGTAATTCATGCAAGTGTCAAGCAATGAATATAATTGTCAGAGCAACACTGGGTTAAAGTGTGGTACATGTTTCTTTTTCATAACTTAACGGATAATGCTAAGTTCATAATTGGTAGTATAACTCACGAGGCTTACCGAGGCACTTGGCCTGCCCGTGAGGGGAATAATACTAGGAGTGGAGGGGAGCAGGGGATGGAAGTTCTGTTCCACCACTGTTGTACCCCTCCACCATGTGAATATGTTACCATCACATCTTGAGTACCATGTCCATGGAAGTAAGTTACTAATTGCCAATAATGTAGTTAGCAATACTATAGTACTTCAAAGTATTTCTAACTAACTTATTGGCAATCAAATAACACCTCAAAAATGTGACAACAAATTCCATATCACTCTCACCTGATACCACTTCCTAAACTTTTAGAAAAACATCTACCTACTCTCCCAAGAAATGGGCATAACAGTTAATTTTTATTTTAGGAAAAATAATGTTTTTTAATATAATACATGGAGAATTCTGAAATATCATTGCCCTAGAAAAGATGCAGTTTATTATGCTTTTCATAGTAGTTATCTAATTTGATTCTGAGTGGTTAAATCAAAACAATTTTAGCTTAATATAGATCTAAAGCTAAAACTACGGTTACATACTTGGACAATGCATTTTAAAATACTACATTTTATGCACTACACAAGCAATTTAGAAATATTACTAAATAGAATATTACCAAGTTAAGTTAACGAATAAAATAACAATTTTACTGCCAAATATAAACATGTTAAATGAACAAGCTTAAGTAACGTAGTTAAATGAAATACATTCACAATAATGCATCCAAACAAAAGCTTAAATAAACTTAAAACTGTCTAGTAATTAGTAATTTTAGATGCATATAAATAACAATAATTACTTTACCTTCTGTAGTATCCAGAACAGCAAAGTCAGATAGGAAAACAAAGATAAATAAAACATCTTGATAATAATACTACAGGAAATGTAAAATATGAAAATATACAGCTTGGCAATTTAATATTATTTATTAATTTAATTTGCTTTTTTATAGTAAAATTTTTTTTATTTTAAAGAACAGTTAAATAATTAATATGGTTTTCTTTTGAAATGGTAATAAGTAGAAACAGAATTTTATAATGAATTGCCAGTTTCATAACTGAACTAAATGTACATTAGGTAAAAAAGTGTGTACTTAGACTGTCCACATTCTAATTTAATATATTTTCCAAGCTACACAAAGCAAGAATTTTATGATGTTGTAATAACATTCTCAACATCAATTGTAAGTTCATGTATCCAAGATAGGTGAAAAATAAAAAAAAATAAAAAATGTAATCAACTATACAACCTTCATAAACCATTCTCAGTTGAAAAGCCAAGTAAACTTTCCAATGGCCTACATTTACAGAAATTTTCAGTCTGCATATAAACATGATCCATAATTCAGGATGGTTTAGTGTATTTTTATTGGCACATTACTCAACGACTATTGTGGAGCGAAGAGTGAAGTTCATTCAACTCCACTAACAGCTCTGGACAATAAAAGATGTGTTTAGGTATGATACTTTTGTAAGTTACGAGTCTGTGGCTAAAATTAACGTAGCTTTAAGTGGTCCTTCTAAATCAGATACAATGGTGAATTTTCAAGCTGCAGTACAATTTTGAGGTGGGTGAGAACATTTATTTAGATCTAAAGGTTCCATCATGAAAACAGGACCACCATCTGGCCCATCTCGTTTCCCC
>JAQJVL010004231.1:0-47891 GCA_035578905.1 Stictocephala bisonia | reverse complement strand
ATTTACCATCAATTGCTTTATTTTAAAAGATAAGCTTGGGCACTAAATTTTACTAATGAACCTTAATTTATTATGTAATTAAATTCATTCAAAGCTAAATGAAGAATGTAATTGCAATTTTTTAACACAGAATTTAAAACGAAAGTAAAATATCATAGCACAAAAATATTTTATGTATTTTTTTAAAATATACCTTCATTACATTCTAACCTCCTCCCCCCTCCACCCACCCTTTTTTTATGAATTCAACTTTTTAATTTAAATATAAACACGATTTATAATATAGGCCCAAGGAATATATTTTTAGTAACGATTATAATTTACTTACATCTTCTATTTGCTTTAAAACTGCTGAGTCTTTAACAGCGAAGAGTGGTATTTTCCAATCCACCAAAAGAAATCCAGAGCCAAAGGGATTCCACGGATCGGAGTCATTACAGGAACCAGCCAAGCTTGCATAGCGGTTTGGACAAGTATCATCTGGAGACATGTGTTCAGGCCTTCCAGCTGAGCTATCTAGAGCCAGCAATACTCCACTTACATGTGGTGAGTCGTTTAGTTTTAACATTACATCCCTAACAGATAAGATTAGTGTTAATAGTAATAAGTTGCAATCATTAGACATGGGGCGTGATATAAATACCGTACATATTTTAAATATAAGACAGTAGATTAAGATACCTTCAGTAAGATAATTTCTACATTTAAAAAGCTCCATTCTCTGTGATTACAAAAGTTATAGTGGTTTTACTAAACCCTTTTCTATGTTTCATTAACAAGAACAGTTTATGTATTTATGGTATGTCCAATAAATACAAAACTGGTGCAATCTGGCGGCCATGACGCGGACTATAGTGGTTCTAGTTGCCTGAGACCCAACGATTCCTGAGTCAGTGCTTGGCGGGTCATCAAGCTGTTAAACATTGTGCTAGTTGTGTTAGTTTCCTTGTTCTAAATAGTTGTCGAAAATGGAAATTTGGTAAAATCACGGAGCAACTAATCAACAACAAAATGTTGGTGAAGTACAGTAAAATTTATCAAGAAATTACTTAAATTTTGACAGCTAATTAAGGTTGTAATGTTCTGAATAAAAGATCAAGTGGATTATGCATTTTAAAGTTGGGCGACAAGACGCCACAGATGAGGCAAGGCCGAGATGACCTTCAATCTCCTGTGTTAATAACATTAATCGTGAGTGGTTTCTTGTCCTTACCAATTGTTGAAAAACTGTCCGAATGATAGCTGATCAACTGAACAGATCAGCTAATTTAGAAAATCAACAGTTACACAATCTTAACAGAACATTTGGGTTTTTTTAAATGTGTGCAAAGATGTGCCCCAGCTGCTGATGTCAGATCAAAAGTTGACAAATGTTGAATGAGTGACTGACTGGAAAAATTCACTTGAAGTCAATGCTGGATTTCTCAATAAGATAATTACCGGTGACAGATCATGGTTTTACAAGAATGATATTGTACTAAAATTGCAAAGCAAGTAGTAGAAATCATAAGATGACCCTCAAACCATAAAATCAAGAAAAAGCCAATCGAAAATCAAAGTCATGCTCCTAGTTCTCTTTTATGTGAAAGGTGTTGTTCATCATGAAGGACAAACAGTAAATGCTGAGTGTAATAAATTATTCGTCTTTTAGTTATCTGACAAAATTTGTTACCAAGGTTATGTGACCAGTAAAAGCAGAACCTACCATTCTACTTTGTGCACTATCTACCCGTTCAAAAACATTAAATAATTTATATATAAAATAAAGTGAAACGCCACTTCATAAACAATTATAAATGTGAGTTCATATATAAATAAAAAAGTGTTATGAACACAGTAAAAACTTGTTTACAGTTTTATCGAACAGAAAATTAAAAAAAAAAAAACCATATGGTGGTTGCCCCATACAGCTTCAAATGTTGATGTCTAGTGCAGCAGATGCCGAATGGCGTACTTTTTTATTTTTTAACAAAATTGCCTTCAATGAGTCCAGAAAAACCAGTAAAGGCATATAAATATTATCATCAATTTTAAGAAATCATGTTTCAGCAAACGCCGTACACAGTATAATATTTCAGCAGTGAACATGTTAGATAGTGGACGATTTAATAAGTGCATAGCAACAAATGGAGAGTGCTTTGAAGGGGACAAAATCAATGTAGACGATATTTTGCAAAATAAAGTTTTTATGGTTTTATGGCTTATTTATGGACAGAACTCATATTTTGTAACTACAAAGAACAGGGGCCTTGTCATTTTTTTTTTTTTTTTTTTTTTTTGCTGAAAATTGTCTTCTGCACTACAAACTGCTATCGGAAACCTAAGGCGTGGTTGCATTATGTTGATGATTTATGGGCAGTGTAGCCTCATAGAAAAAAAATTTGATAAGTTTCTCCAGCATTTTAACTCTATACATCCTAATATTAAATTCACTATGGAGATTGAGTGTGATAAGGGTTTCGACATTTCTTAATTTTTTGACTTGAAGGAAAGAAAATGGACAAATAGGCCAATCCGTCTACAGAAAGCTTAAGCATACTAATAGATATTTAAATGCAGTTTCTCATCATAATCCAGCTCAGAAGAGTGTGATTCTGAACACATTGATAAACAAAGCTATCCACATAACAGATTTAGAAAGTTGGGAGATATCAAGAATCATCTTAAGATTATGTTTGGTTAGAACGGATAAAAATTGCCTGAAATAAGGAATGCCATAAAAAACAGATGGATAGAAAAAACGAAGACCAGACTGTTGAAAATGATGTACAGGAAGATACAAATAAGACAATGGCTTATTTACCTTACATTTAAGGTACATTGAAAAAGATTGGGCGCATAATGGACAAGGGTACATATAACAGCAATTTACAGACGCCTCCATAAACTCGAGAATTTATTGAGACCATTTAAGGGATTTTCTTACGTGCATCTGATGTGTACGAAATTCCATGTAGCTGTGGGTCAGTAGTATATGTAGGGGAAAGTAAAAGGTAGATTTCCACCAGACTTAATGAACATATTAGACATATAAGAAATAAAATACGGTACAGAGAAATCAGCAGTCGCAGAACATTTTACAAACACGAAACATGGGATTTTATTTGATAAAATGAAGGTTCTGGATTAGTTCAGGGTAGGCCATGTGGTTGATGTTGCCCCTCCCCTGCAGAACTTTTTGACTAGTCTTGACTATATAGCCAAGATATTATATTACCATCTGTCTCAGAGATACCACTGATGATGCCACATCATAGTATGGGCGAAACGTTTGGTAATGTAAATAACACCTTGACGCAGTATTACCGGAAGCTTTACTTTTTATTAATGACAGCAGCCGCTCAAGCTAGTAATTAAGGCACTTTTTGTTTTTGTATCTGTCTGTTTGGTTTCATCTATTTAGATTTTACATAAGTGTAAAGGACATTATAAATAACTAAACATTTATAAACTGACATTAAATAATTAAAAAATAATTGGACATGTAAAAAAGGATGAAAAAAGTAAAATTAATAAAATAAAAATTAAAACGTGTATAAATATTTACCGCTCTGAAAGTTTAAAAATAGGCCTTGGAAATATTCAAATAAAAAAATTATTTACGAATGACATAAATGTTATTTAAATAATCAACTTTTTAAAACCAAACTACAGTTAGATCAAAAATTCAGCTTGATCTTAGATGATAATGTGGTACTTTCCCTGTTATAAATTTGGCACTAAAATCAGATGAACGATAATGCAAGGATAATATTAGCAAGCTAATGAAGTCAGGGAAGTGATGCTAAAGGGTTTTAAAAAATAAGTTAAAGCACATTTTCTTAAAGTTTACAAATAAAATGTTGTTTTTTATGAAAAAAAATCACTTAATTATATGTATTGCATTCAAATTGATGAACAACATTTATATTGTTAAATATGTATAAATTTTTATGGTTAGACTAAAACCTTTGCATCTTATAACTGTCCAATTCATATTATTCGTTTATCTGTAACATTCTAACATTTTTTCTACACACCTTATAACTAAAATAAAGAACACAACTTTAACTTACTTAATGAATAACTTTGGAGAAACAACAGCCATATATGGCCCTGCCTTGCTGCTTTGAAGCAGCCATTGGACATCCTCTTGGTTGTTAACCAGGTGAATAACACCAGTACTGCCTGACTGGGACGCTGTTGAACAACATTTTGAGGTTTTTAACAACTACCAAATTCAATGTATGGGATAAAATTCAAAAATATAAATATAGACCCTGCTAAATATTTAATTTGCAGTAAGTGAGTTTCAAACATGTAGTTTTACAAAGATTAGTTGTATTAGAATAAATTAGCCAATTTTGAAATTAAAATGAATAATAGTTTTGATTATTCATTTTATGAATCATAGTTTTTGTACATTCCCCTCAAAACTGGAATCTCAGGAGAAAAGAAGCATCGAAGACAACCAATATAGTCCACCAATGTAAATTCCACAACCTGGCTCCTCCCCCTCAGATATGAGGCGAACCAATCCAGCGCTAGCCCTCTTATACCAATATTGTACATCTTGCTGCACAACATGATTGACAGTGTCAAATGCCTTACTAAGATTGAAGAAAAGGCCAGAGACACACTTTCCTATATCCAGTTCTTTTACAGTATGGTTCAATAGAGAAAACAGCAGTTGTTGTATTTTTTTGTTTCATAAATCTATGTTGGCTAGAAGATAAAATATTATGTCTCACCAGAAATTTCAGCAATCTAGACAAGGCAAGCTTTTCAAAGATCTTAGAGATAATGGATGTAATAGATATTGGCCTGTAGTTGTCACAGCATTTTTTGTCCCCACTCTTAAGAATAAGACTTAACAATCGACAATTTAAGATCTTTAGGAAAATGTCCATTCATAAATGAGTAGTTTACTAAATGTTTCAATGGTTCCATCAATTCATCAATAACATACTTAATAACATAGGAGGACAAATGGTCATAACCTGCTGATTTCTTATTTTTTAGTCCTTCGACTTCTTGTTGTATTTCTTTATCATGTACTAGCCCAAGGAAAAGAGAGGATAATAATCTCTCCCGCTCATATTTGTTTGATGTATTTACATTGGTTGGAGGTTTGATGCTATTGCCTATATTAGCAAAATAATCATTAAAAGTATTAGCCACATCCACTGGGTGTTTTATTAGCTCACCGTTAGCCTCCAATATAATGTTTCTGTGTGATTTTTTAGTTTTGGCAGGACAAATTTTATTTATTATTTCCCATACAGTTTTTGTTTTGTTCTCAGATTTTTTTACTGTTCATGCACAATGATTGATTTTTCTTGCCGAACTAAATTTCTATAAAATTTTTTTTAAAAATAATATAGCCATAAAGGGTGACTAGAACTCAATTGCTTAGTTTTATCATAAAGTTCACGGATTTATGTTTTTAGCTTATATTAGAGAGCTTTACTTTCTTGTTATTACTGAATTTATTTTGTTTAGGCTTCAATGGAAAGGAAATATCAAAATAATACTTCAGCTGAGAGCTGAAAGCCTTATATTTGCCATCCATATCAGTAGCTCTTATCATCTCTAACCATCTCTCCCTCGATAGCAGGTATTTAAAGGTTTTCATATTTGCTTCGTTACACATTCTGGTTTCTATGAATGATGCTTTGACCTGATCTCTAATTGGATGACAGTCAATTATTGCAGTTTGAGCATAATTATCAGACAAATCAGATTTTATTACTGAACATAGCGTATTCTTATATGAGGTAAACACATGATCAATCAAACTTTGACTACCGAGAGCTTCTCTCGTGTAACATTTTACCACATTATTTAGGCCATATGATGCCATTAAAAATGAAAACTTGTTGGCTACCAAACTGCCCTTAGAGAGGTCCATATTAAAATCACCAATCACAATAACAGTCAAATGATTCTTAACTAGAGTGTTTAAGCACTCATAAATAGTATCAAAGAATAGATCAAATTCATTTGATGGGGTCTATAACCTGCTAGAAGCAGTAACTTGTTGTCATTATCAAGTTTTACTGACACCGCAGCTAACTCACACACTCCTTCAATAGAAAACTGGCTACAGCTAACATGTTGACAATCAGTTTTAAATCAACTCCAGATTGAAACACCTCCACCCTTTTTTTTTTGTTCTACAGAAAGCTGAGACGAGTTTATAATTTTCAATAACAGTGTTTTCAATCTGGTAATCTTTAAGAGCATGTTCGGTTAAGCACAGAAGATCAGGTTCTTCATCATCAAGAAAAACTTCAAGCAAATCTATCTTATTATTCAAACTTCTGATATTTTTGGTGAGTTAATTTTAGACAACTGGATCGGCCCACCCCAACATCCCAAGGGAGTTTGCCCAGGGAACCCCCAGAGGTTTGGCCGCTTTGCCTAAAATACTTTTATTAATAAAGGTCCTCCTTGCAGTTAGTGATTTAGTATGGTTTAAGTCAGATCTGTTATTTAATACTATTCGCGAAGTAACCTCGGGGGTCAGTCTTATGTGGCGTTCATTCTTTAATAAATATGGTTTATTAAGAGTATTAGATGGATTAATAAGCGACAAATGTATATTGGATAGTCCTTATTTGCCTCGCCAGTTTAGATGCAGTCCATGTCTAGTGAAAAATTCACGAGACAAGTTATTAATCGGAACAAAAGTTACATTGACATAAAGACCTGCCAATCTTTGAAGTTTAACATTTACATCAGAAACTATTGAATTTAAAGAGGGGTTATCATGTCTGAGTGGGCGGCCAACTAGGAGAATCCTGGGATCCGTAATAGTACTTAAAACACTGCCCAATTTCTCTTCAAAGCTACTACAGCGTCCATTGACAATATTGTTTGAGCCACCTAGAATACAATCATCCTTACAACGAGATACTGACTCATTCCTGACTCTCTCAATCACATTCTTCATTTTAGCATTTGGCTTAACCCAACCTACAACACTTGATTTACTATCAATAACATTTAATATTGTTTCAGCAAGCAAACAATAGAATTGCATGCTTCTCTCTAACGACCATAGGAAGGTTAGTCTGGTCAGGAGAACAAAGATTACCAATAGCTTCACTATGACTATCACAAACAGTTTGGTTATTTGTTAACTTCTCACTGACTACAAATTTATTTGAGTTTCTGTACTTCTTATTTGAATTATTCACATTTACATTAAAATTTTTAATTGGCCTTTTTAAAGATGTCATTTTTTTGGAAGGCAAGTGAATTTGACTTACAGGATGTAAAGTGGAAATCGGCTCACTTGACAATTCCACTTTACAAGATCTTCTGATAGAGCAGAAAACCTGTTTGTTTTAGAAGTGCCTTGTGATATAGGTTTATAAAAAGTTTTGATGTTTGTTCTTTTATTTTTGCTACTTCTAACAGTTTTCCATTCATTACCACAACCCCCATCTAACCCACTTGACCAAGACAAAAGTTTCTGATACCCTGGAGTCTGACTGGCTACTTCCCCTCCTACCCCACAAGAAGTGTGCTTTATCCAGTTTAATCCATGTTAAACTGTTCAAACCATGTAACAAATTATGTTAACAGTTTATATGTAACAGAGCAATAACAGTTGAGAATTATTTTAGGATATATCAACACATTTAAGCCACATTGAAAATTGTTATTCTGCTGGGGACATGACACCGGAAAGAAATTCCTACTGTCAAATTTAAGGTTACTTACTAGACACTTGGCAGAGTTTAAGTTTAACCTTGCCAAGGAGACAATATGAAATGCTGATTTACTATCAACGTCAAGAAATAATAGGCTCCAGTAATTTCCACTGTCATGCCCAGAATCAGTTATTTTACTATTATTAACACAACAGAAAACAAACTTATGATTATTAACATTAAGATCATGCAACAATTTGGGGATGATTTCAGAAAAACTACTCTTCAACAATTGAGTTACAGCTGGTCCAAGAAACAACGATTTCGTTGACAGAGCCCTGTCACTCTCATTAAAGGATGAAAAATAAGATTGAAGAGTAGTCTTCCAGCCATTTGTCTGAGACTCAACTAATACCACTGTTCGTGTATGAGTGGACGGTGGATCAATACAACTATACATGTATGGGTGGGTCAATACCACTGTACTTGTATAGGTGAGCGGGTGGGTCAATACAACTGTACCTGTATGAGTGGGTGGGTGGGTTATTACCACTGTACGTGTATGGGTGGGCGGGTGGGTTAATACCACTGTACGTGTATAGAGGGGCGGGTGGGTTAAAAGTTTTAGAACTATTCGACTTTTCTCAAAATTTTTGTTTTTTCGAAATTTTTGACTTTACGAAAATGTTCGGCTTTTTCACACACACACACACACACACACACGCACACACGCACACGCACACGCGCACACACACACACACACACACACACACACACTAATACCAAGCCCTGTGAGTTGAACTTCGGATTTAAACCAACGTGCGCCTAAAAGCTGTGCGGCTCGTTCTGTGATCAAATCCGTCATTGAACCGCAGTCGATCAGAGCCCGGAACACATGAGTTGTACCATGAGAAGAGGTGAGTTTTATTAAGGCTGTGCCTAATAAAACGGTAGAGTGCCAAATACGCGAGTTGGTGTGACCCTGAGCAGTCATTGTCACCGAGGTGTGAGGTGTTGCTTCATGAGTGGCTATCTCCTTAATTGGAGCGGCGAGTTGAGGAGGCTTATTGCTTTGAGGAGGGGCGCTATAATTAGCATGTTTGCCCTGAGAAGTGGGAAAATGTAATAAAGTGTGATGCCTTTTATTACAAGTTTGACAGGCGCCTTGAGAGCGGCATTCCTTTAAGTCATGGTTTCCCAAACAGGAAATACAACGCCTATGGTCTTTTACCATGCGCTGACGATCATGAGGAGATTTTTCACGGAAAGCTGCACAAGAGTAAATTTTATGTCCGCTTGAGTTACAAGCAAAACATAATGCCAAGGTGGGCTTGCCTTGAGAAGCGGCAGAGGGAGGTTGAGAGGGGTTAGAATGTGCAGTGACCATACTGACATCGCTAGTGCGGAAGTGCGCCTTTTTAGGTGCGAAGGCCTTGAGGTTTGAGTGCGCGGGCTTTGAGTGAGAGGTGCTGTGAAGGTTAGCATCCTCCGTTTGCGAACATTCCAAATTCAGAAATTTGATAATATCTGTTACGCCAGGTAACGAGCGTGAAGAGGCTTCCTCATCGGAATAGGTGCGAAACCCTTCAAGTTTTTTGCGCAGATCATTATCCATCTTGCGCAACAGGAGTGCAGACAAAAGTGGATTGTCATCGGTGACGTTGCATTCCAAGGCATTTAAAGCTTGGGAATGTTCCGTAAAAAGATTCACAAATGAGCGCAATCCCTTGAGAGAGGTGGCGGTTATGTTGGGTAAATCCAACAGCTGGTTGAGGTGGAGAGATTGCAGTCTTCTCGAGTTGTGGTAACGTTCTCTCAGCAGGTTATATGCCACCAGGTAGTTGGCCGCTGTGAGATTTAGGCCTTTCACCAGATTAAGCGGCTCGTCACTGAGCACGCTTAGAAGGTATTGGAATTTCATCACGCTCGAAAGGGTAGCGTTTCTGTGTATTGTAGTGTCAAACAAATTGATGAAACTGGTCCAAGTGAGGGGGTCACCAGAAAATTTCTGCAAATCGAGTTGGGGCAGGCGGACATGAGAAACAGGGGATTGAGAGGCGGCTGAAGCATCACTGAGAGCAGAGGGTGTGTTAGGCACTTCGGGATGTAATAATACTTCAATGGTTGCGGAGATGAAAGAGAACAAAGACTCTATGTCGTCCTGATCACGTGACAAAGTATCATCAGGGATAGGATCATTTTCGATAAACAAAGCCCTTTGGAGGTGGTTTTCAAACTCAGCCTTTTTTTTCCTGATTTCATTTGCATAGGCAGCAAGTTGCTTTAGTTGGACGGGAGTAAGCGGTTTGCCAGTCTGGGCTAACTCATCAACAGCGGTCTTCAGTTTAGTAAACCGAGTTTTGGTCAATAACGTGGACCGGGTGTAGATAGCAGAGGTAAATTCTCCAACTTTGGGAGCCATCTTCAGAGATTTAAAACACTGAGTTACTTTAAATCAATAAAAGACAAATTCCAATCCACAGAGTGAGAGAAGTCCACAAAATATTATTGAGGTCACTGAGGCGTAGAGGTCATATAGCCAACGAACATAGAGTAGGCCTATGGTATCATATGTAAACACAGTGCAAAACCTAAAATTAAGAATAAAAAAAAATACAATAAAATATTTTTATGCAACAACAAAAGACAATGGCGTCGGGAGACGTGATGTGTGAATAATAATTAAAAATATTCACCTGAGGACAAGTTGACTGTGATTACAGAGACTATAATACAACAATAGAAATAAATTACACTGGTCATGTAGCAATTTACAATCACTTGAGTCAGGAGACTTGAGGTGTCAAAATAATGAACTATTACGACAAGAGGTGTCAATTGTAATGGCACAAAACAAAATTAACCTACTGCCAAAAAATGACGAGTGTAAAACAATAAGTTTTAATTAAAACCCTAATATAAGAAAAATAGCTACAGCATTATTAACTTGTTAGCTTTGAGTGTTAACAATGTATACAACCAGAGGGAGAGAGCAGTAAATCTATAACTATACAAAACACAGCTTATTGAAGGGCCCTATGTCATATGTAAACAAAAGATTTCAAACAAAATACAAGTTTTCTTTCAGCTAAGTTTTGTTAAAATAAACAAAAACTCCTTTTTAATTACAGTGAGAGAAAGTGTTAAGTATTTCATATAATCATTTGAATATGTTTAATAATATTTGAAAACAAGAGGATCCACAAAACCTAATATATAAATAAGTGTCGCAAAAGGTACAAGTTTTTATATTAACTTTCGTTAAAATAAATAAATCAATTTAAACACAATAAAATACAGTATAAAATTCTTAAATAATCATAGAAAGTCTAAGCCAGCTGAGTTAAACATCAAACAATCAAATGTAAATAAGTCACATAAACAATAACAATGAGAAGTGACAGTTGTCTTTTGACAACTGTCAGCTGTGCTGCCTAGTGCAGCTTTGATCGTAATGGCACTGGCAGTGGAGGCTAGAATGGTGGGGAGGTGAACACGCGGGAATATCACAATGGGAACTAAACACGCGGGAATGTCACAATGGGAAACACCACGTGCACCCAAATTCGCGGGCACTTAATTTCGCTGATCAGCAAATATCGACAAATATCAAGTTTGAGAGTTATTGAGGCAAAGTTCACACATAAAACTTTATGAGAGAGTTTTTTAAGAGTTTGTTGAGAGGTTGTGAGAGCGATTTGAACTGTTTTTGTCCACAGAACGGTGTCAATTCATCCGTCTCGTAAGGACCATGTTTGGAGACCGTGAGAGAATGAGATTTTTATCACATTAATTATAGAGTACACACAAAATACATAGGGGGCGAAGGACCACTTAATATTAACCGATTAAGACAGTGAGGGGTTTTATGTCATAAGTAGATATATATAGATATATAAAGCAGACAGTACCTGGAGCTGATGTAAGGCGAAAGTCTAACACACACTTGGCTGATCGTCGGTTGGGTAGTCCACAGCTGCGTGATGACCCCGAGACGAGCACTATGAGAAGAGAGAAGTTCTTGTAGAGGAATGAGCCCGAAGACACAGGGATTGTCACACACACACTATCTTGCTACACACACGCACATCACAGTAGCACTTGCACGGGGCGAGAGGTGGAAAACTATATATATATATATATATATATATATACGGTGACGATTATAAACAAATGAGGTTGTTACAATTATAACAAATTATAAACTAGCACGAGGTTGAGGAAGCCCACGACATACATAACGACTGTACGTGGCGAGAGTTTGATACGCACTGGGACTGTGGCTGTCTGTCTTTTCGCGGCAAGGGAAGAGGGGGTTTGGCGTCTTAATGGAGCCAATCGCAGAGTAGGACTGTTGGCGCGGTTTTTACAAGAAAAGAAAGGGGGAACCATCTAACCTCCAATGCTATATTGCCCAAGTGATACCAACATACAAAAGAATATAACATAAATTGAAGACCATTAAAAATAACATATATATATATATATATATATATATATATATATATATATATATATACTTATGCTAAACTTAAGAATACCAAACAGTGTATGAGTGGGCGAGTGGGTCACTACCACTGTATGGTGGGTCAATACCACTGTATGTGTATGGGTGGGCGGGTGGGTCAATACCACTGTACGTGTATGGGTGGGTGGGAGGGTCAATACCACAGTACGTGTATGGGTGGGCCGGTGGGTCAATATCATTGTAGGTGTATGGGTGGGTGGGTGGGTCAATATCACTGTACGTGTATGGGTGGGCGGGTGGGTCAATATCACTGTAGGTGTATGGGTGGGCCGTTGGGTCAATATCACTGTAATATGATATTGATGGATATTTATAAAGTGAATCACTTGGTATATTATGTTTACAAGCAGAATTTAATTCACCCTCCAAATGGGTGGACTTTAGCTCTGTGATAATATTGATTAATTCTGAGTTTTTTTTAAATAGTTTGTTCCAGCTGCAAATCAAGTGCTTGAATGCAGTTCTCTTTTTTGTAAATTTTTGACTTTAGAGACAAACATTCGGCCATTGTAACTTTCAACTTAGATTTAAGAAACTTTCAACTCCTGTGTAATCCGGGGTTCTAAAGTTAAAATTTCACATCTAAGTTCATCTATAGTAATTACAGATTTATTATTAGAAGCCAAAGACATATCCAAATGTTCAATTTAATGTAATATGTTCAATTCTAAGTCAGATAAAACTATATGTGGGTAATTTGCTGTTAATTGCTTTAAATTAAGACAAACTTTAGTAACTCTAGATCATCTAGATTTGTTTTATTTGAAAGCATTTCCTGAATTACAGGCATTGTGCCACTTCTCATTCTTCGAGTGACAACCATTGTGTTTCTGTGATGAATAGAGAAACAGTTAATGCAATAGAGTATTAAGTGAAATGAGTTTGCAAAAAAATGAATTGAAGAGCAATATTATTTAACAATAAGAGTCAAATGACTAGATGATAAAACAACAAGTCCACAAATCAGCAAAACAGAACATTATTTTAACATTACAGAATAATTCATTGTCAGTTCAGGATGATTGTAGCAAATGCCGTAACTACAAATTAGATAACTGCCAAGAGCACAACAAGTAAGCTGAGGGTAGAGCATCCAAAAGATTGAAGGCACCGCCAGAACCATGCATGAAAAGGTCAATGTGAAGCCACTGATGGACGGGAGTTAGTCACAAGCAGGGAAATCTATGATCTGGCCGACAGGTAGGTTGGTATCTGCGCACATCCACTGCGCATGGCACTTGACTCTGTATTGGTGTGGTATTGATCGGTTGTGCAGGCTTACGTGCTCGGCTTGGTTAGTCACATCAGTTGACATTCAGTTACTTACGGAGTTACTGTTCAACTGTCCAGCGATATTGTAACGCCTCGTCGAATATTCTGGTGTGACGTACCAGAATTGTAATATTTGTTGATAACAAATATTACAATAATAAACATCAGCTGATAGTTATCTTCCTATTATATTAAAATCTAATGGTGTCTGTGTGTGTGTTTTATTCAATCACGCAAAAAATTACTGAATCCATTTATCTGAAATTTTGCATGGGCAGTCTTAGGGTCACTGGTTAACAATAGGCCTATCTTTATTTTGAAATTTCATCAGGGCACCGCCCCAGGGACTCTAAGATGTATCAATGAAACCCCTATGGCAATACCAGTTTGACAATTAATTGTTTATAATAGTTTCATTAATCAGCTGTTGAAATAAATAAACAACGTACATTACAATTAATTGTTTATGTTGTTGGTTAATGTATGTAATTGTTAATGTTGTTGGTCAAGGCTGTGATGTGTGAACAACATGCTTAACCCTCCAGTACATGCGTAGTAAACTGTAACACCAGTTCACGCGCACAGACCTAGAGTCCGCTACTAAAAACCATTGAAGTGGCCTCACCATTCCAGAGCAAGGAGTGACGTGTGCGGACTGTGAGTCCTCTAATACATTGTCTAGCAGCACCATTGCAGTGTGTGACCATGTTTATGCTCTAATTGATGCCATTAAATAGTGTACATTTTTATTCTTAACTAATTAATGCATTTATTAAGGATATTAGATGAGGTACTAGGAATCACAGCAATTAAAAATAATTAGTTTTTATATAATATTGATTTTTAGGAAATGCAGACTCTCACTCTACGACGTATGCACTGAAGGATTAATCAGTTATAAAAAATAGATACAAATGTGTTAATTTTAAGAGACCTTCGTTTGCTCATAGAGTTTGCATTGCAGAAAAACTTCTAAATAAGTAGCAAAACTGGCCTAAACAGTGATTTTTATTATGAAATAAAACAACCTGTCTTCCATAGAGGGAAGTCTCCAAGAAATTTTCAATGTAAAGAGGGGGTTCAATCCCTCATTTTGCTTATATCCCTGAACGTTAAATATACTATTGATAAAATTAAATCTAGAGGATAAGGCGAAAATGTAAATCCACGAGACTAGCTAGTGAATGTTTCATTAGCTCTGTGGTTTATTCTCCATCACAGTCTATGATAATGAGGTAATTTATACAGTTTGTCTTGGACCTTGAGCCGTACATAACAACACAGCAGATTAATGAAAACAAAAAAACAATTTTTACTTGCCATGGCAGCCAAAGTATTGACTATTACATTGTCTCACTTTAAGTGTTGATTTTTTCTTGCCTCACTATGTGCTTAAAACAGTGAGACAAGACAAAATCGATTAAGCATAAAAAATTTGTTTTTCAATTTTTCAACCTGATTGGCACATTTCAATATGAATTTATTGTACATTTACATTACCTTCATCTAAGGCCTTAGATCTGTAACTAAGGCAAAAATCTGATTTTACATTAAATTCATGATCAAACATGCTAATCAAATATCTTGCTTAAACCTCAAATCTAGGGATAGAAACTGATTAGAGTGTCACTTACTTGAACATCCAAACTGATTCGTGCCATTGAGGATACGAAAACACATTGCTGCATTTTTAAACGTTTCATACATCATATGGTGTATATCTTTCCTCTGACTGTTTGCTAGAAAATAATGTTAATTATTACAACAATATAGAGTAAATTAACAGATTTTTACTATTTTCTTTTGAAGTCTCCTAAACCAACACTTTGCTGGTCAAATTATTTAATATAAGGGATCAAACAAGAAAGCACAAATATATGCATGTGTTGTTTATATGTAAAGTAATAAGTTTTAATAAACACCTATTGCCTCAAGTCACAAATATAAATTCTTGAAAAGAGGGTATTTTTACTTGTTAAGCTGCCATTTGCCAATACCTAATAAAGGTTGTGATTGATTAACTTACTACAATAAATAAATCAAGTAAATGTTAGATATAAATATTTACCAAAAAAATCATGCTTAATCAAAAGGGAAACTAATTTACAGCTTATTAACATATCTGGCAAGTACAAGTAAACAGTTTTTACTTGTATTAGAAGTTTTGTAACTAGTTATCTGAAATAGTTAATTTTAAACAACTAAAAAGGTTCAGATATGTATATTGTATGGCTATCAAAGCCAGCCACCAGACTAATATAATATTTAAATAATACCATTAACAGTCTAAATAAAATAAAATCTAGAGTACAAAGTACGTGTCTTAATGTTTAAATTTTAATCTCCCATCACAGAGCCAAACCATTCAACACCTGCTTCTTGGATTGAATGAAGAGCAGCTAATCCCCTCTGAAAAGAACACAACAGGCAATCGTTAACTATGTGTTCCATAGTTTAAACTTTGACTTTGTAATTACATGACTGATCATTTGCCACTCCCTACTTAAATTTCCAGTAGTTGCATCTTCCCACCCCCATGCGAAAACGACTCAACATATTCCATTCCTTACAAGGAAGGTTCAGTCCAACTATGTCGGTCATAGGGTCTGATACCACAAACCGTCAAACATATCCCAAGATAATGCCTAGTTGGTTTTTTGTGAAAAATCACTTGAGATTAACTTGGAAGCTAGTCGGAGAGGTGGTTTTCTATAGATTTAAGTTACCCTGCAGGTTGTTTTTTTTTTTATTTTATTTTATTTACATGCTTCAATACAGAATTAACCAATTGCACTGAAGCAGTTCATCCCATACACAAATGAATTCTTGTGGGTGTTCCACTTCACAAAACAATTATTTCATACAAATTTAAATAATTATTATAACAACACTAAACCATGAAAAAACTTATAAATTTAAACTGAATTTGATATAATAAAGGAACAGTAAATGCTTGATAGTAAATAAATTTTTATAACAATGTAATAAATAATATATAAATGAACATACAATAACAATAACAGTAATAAATATTTTAACAGAAACAACAACAGTAAATAACTATCAATAATAACTTTGAATAAAAGAACAGTTATATAAAAGTTTGATTCGAACAAGTCAAACAATTCAATTTAAATACTTTTAAACAATTTAAAAATAAATCCATATTTTTGCAATTAGAAAGAATCAAATTATTGTATGACCCCATGAGATGGTGGAGGGGGGAAGAGGCATGTGCCGTTGTTTGACAATAGGGAACAGAGAACAGGAGTTTATTAAGACTATTAAATGTGGGTACACGGAAAGATACTCGCCAAGCTAGCAGCATCTCTCACCTCACCATGCACCAGTTTGTACAGGAATACATGGCCCATATGTGTTCTCCTCGTGTCAAGACTCCTGAACCCAAACAATGTTAGTAACTCGTCATATGGAACCGTGTAAACACATTAAAACATTTGTAAAATAAAAATCTCAAAAATCGTTTCTGAACTCTCTTCACTGCTTCTCCATACATTGTATGAATCGGATTCCATATGATAGCCCACTCTCCAACCTCGACCTGACGAAAGCATTGTAAAGCGTAATGATCGTCTCAATGTTATGGAAATTTACACTTTGTCACGTGAATGAACGTAAAAATGAAACCCATAATTTTACTGGCTGATGCTACGCATAGTTCTACATGTAGATTTAAAGATAGAGAATTGTTTATAGTAACACCCAAATCTTTAATTTTATTTACTCTAGAAATTGGAACCCCATTCAGCCAGTAATTATTTCTTGAAAATTTCTAAGCCCTTGAAAATGTCATTAAGTGACATTTTGAAACATTAAAAGTCATTTTATTCAAAACACTCCAACTGAAGACATTATCTAAGTCACTTTGCAAACTGGCAGCATCTTTAGAGCTCTTTACATTTTTAAATCATCTGCAATACAATCAACCAAGCCGTTAATTAAAATAGTAAATAAACACGGCCCCAAGTTCTAGCCCTGAAGCACACCTGATTAGACATTACATGTTGCAGATGAAACCCCATTGTAAAGAACAAATTGTTTCCTATTCACTATATATGACTTAAGGAAATGTAAAAGTTTCGATGAAATTACGTAAAAATGCAATTTTTTAAATAAAATAGAATGATCAACTCTATCAAACGCCTTCAGCAGGTCAAGGAATCCATTACATCCATCCACCATTACATCTGGAGGAGTTATGGTGCACAGCACTGGAAGCCATGGAGAGGGGTTGCAATAAGGGAACCACTGATAGCCCTCATCATCCTGTTTACATCATTATGATTTTTAAACGCTCACTAATGCATATAGAAAGAGATTGCCATATAATTGTATGAGAATTGTTTTTTTTTTTTCAACCTCGAATATGGTATGGAAATAAAACTATGAGAATAGTAAAATAGTTTTCTATCAAAAGTTACATACATACTTAGTTACTTTTGTATATAATTGTCATTTAAATTAAGAAATTTGTCATAAGGGAGTATAAGCTTTCAAATACCATTTACAAAGAAAATTGTTGCCAGAGATTTTAGATGTGTTTTCATGACATCTCGAAGAGCATCATTGGTTTGGAAGCTCTGCCCTCTAAACCAATTCTTCAGTTTAATAGGTAAAATTCACTTGGCGCTATGTCAGGGGTGTTTTGGGGACGTCCAAAAATGTCTTCATGAAACCCATCGAGGAGACATTTTGTTAGAAAATCACTATGAGGATGGGCATTGTCATGGATAAGCATAACTCCAGAGGTGAGTTGTGACTTTTGTTGGACTCATGACAAGAATCGAATTACACTTTGTTCCTCATACTTGGCAGGAGAATTAATTGTATTAGCCATGTTTATGCGGCGCTAGATCAACACGTAATGATGCCGGCCGCTCGGCAATAAGTGAGAATGTAGTGGGAAGGGTGTGCTGTAGACATTTGGACTTACCATACTCATTGAACATTGACCAAGGGAGAAGAGTGATAACAGGCTAAAGATATGTTACTGACTTCTATGGATAACATACAGCAATTGGGTGATGATTTGGAACTTAACGTAAAAACACTCTAAAAGTTCCTTAGTGCAATCATCTTGGTACCAACTTCAGATTTAGCATCAGTATTAGAAATAATGAGTAGAGCAGCCTGTCTATGTGTGGGGTAAGACTTGTGTCAATATCTATAGAAAATTACATTTTGGAACAGGATTCCCATCTTTTTATATCAAAAGGAAAGCATTTTAAAAATTATTTTTTGTATTTTTTTTCACCCCACAACCAGTAGGTGTGTTTTTATAACACACAATGTCTTAAACAGCTATACTTTCAATCGATAATATACTGATTTTTTAATACTTGTCCATAACTAATTAATCATAAATAACTAATTAAACATATTTGTATAGATTAGTCATATTAATCTTTAACAACCATTAGTCGATTCTAGTCAGAGTACTATTATATAGACTCTCTCAGGAAAGATAAACAAAACTGAGGGATTCAGAAACCTACAGGTCCATGTATGTCAATTCTTTATATGCAAGTTATCATTACAAAAATCAGAAGATTAGACCTATGTAGAACATATAAACTAAGAAAACTGAAGCCTTAATAGCCAAAAGTCTGTAAAACAAAACAATAAATGGCAATAAGCTTCTTTTTATTTGTTTTTTTTTTTTTTTTTTTTTTTTTTAACCCTTTACTCACCAGTTGACATGGGCCTGCAGCCCTGTATGTCAACTTTATTCACTGAGTGAAGTACCAACCATTGGCTCAGTGGGAATTCGAACCTTGGACCTTGCCCTCCGCAGTCTGAAGCCTTAACCACTGAGCCAGCACGAATAATATCCAGGGCAATTAGGGGAGCTATAACGTTCCCTAAATGCCCTGGATATTATATGCCCCTATTAATCAATGAGTAACCAATTTGTCCAAGTTAGAGACACCACATACATTCATCTACACTCAGGTCACACATATTTACTTATAACCCGATCGGTGTCTTAACGATAAAAATAAATAAAAACAATTCAACTCATAATGTTAGACAGCTTACATATGCAAATATATAATATTTAAATGTTCTGATATATAAGGTGATTTTTTAAGTGTGCCACCATATTTTAAACCTGCAGAGAAAGAACAAACTTTAAATGGGGAACTTCAATTACGTTTTCCTGATTAATAAAAATATGGCAATATTTAGCGATTTTCAAAAAAGCTGTCATTTTGCAAAATGGCAGACAACTTAATTTTTTCTTATGGAACACTATGTATTTTTTCCTGATAGAAAATGTAGTGAAAAGTATTTTTATTCTATGCATTTTTCTCGGAATATTAGCTCTTTTAATCCATGGACACTCAAATAGTTTATAACGGTAAATGTTGCTGTTGCAAAATTGATATAACAACCATATTTTATTCTACAATATTAATATACAAGCTTAAATTCATACATTTGAAGCTAATTTACAGGGGAGCTAAAAGGAAAACTTATTTACAGCTTATCTCATACAAATTCATAAAGGTTGAATGTCTTAGACAAAATAAATTAAATTAGCCCAAGAATACTTTTTAATAACCCAGTTTCTACTACTAATTTTAAAAAATTTTGCTGTTTATTTTTTTCAACGTAGTTTCACAGTTAAGTATACTTTGTATAATAAAATAGCACTTAATACGCCATGAGTAAATTATTATGATAGGTATTTAATCTAAACACAGCATTATTTTAATACTAATGCCCTGGCTCCAGAAATGAATTTACTTTCCTTCAAAGAAACATAACAATTTTTACAAAATAAAAAATGGAAATTGAGTAGCCACTGTTGTTAGTAATGTGGCCATTAGAAAAAATAAACTTAATTTAACACTAGACACTTCACTATTGGAATGAAATGTTAATCAACTGTTCAAATAAATAGCAGCTGTTGCATTGTTGTAAAACTCATATTTATTACTATTGACCTAATCTAACTAGCTGAGCTCGATCCAGAAGACATTGTTTAAGAGAATTTGTTTATTACTCTCTTTTAATCATTAAAATCTGGTTTATATCCTTTTTTACAATGGATAAATAAGGGTAAAACCACACATCTGGTTTTTTCTGTTTGCCAAACTAACTTAATAATTTATATTACAATGGTGTGCCACTTAAATTTAAATGTTCCGCTACAATTCCATCTAACCTTACCATGCATTAACCACATACAACATTGTTAAGATGAAATAACAGTCTGCTGGTACAATCATTTTAGCACGCAGGTTCAATTTAATTAGGATTACAATGAATTTTTGGATACTGATAATACTTTATCTACTTACTACTAAAAACAATAAGCTTTATTTTCATATTCATTAAGAGCAGAGTTAATGTCAGTACAACTTTATGACAGAAAGCTTAAATATTTTATAATCCTTAAAATGGTATTATATTCTTAAAGGCTTTATATAGATTTTTTCAAACAGTAACTTGAAATTGTCCTCTTTTATACCATTGTACGAGTATTAAAGAGCTGGTCAACACCACTAGCTCCTGCGTGAAAAGGCTTCTTTGTAAATAAGGCAGTGTGCTGGCAGACTTAAGTCAATACCTTTTATTGTTTGACGGTCATGGATATCTCTGTTCCCCAAGAGACTTTCTTTGTAGGCAAGTAGATTAGGTCAGTCATGTAAATATACACCACTGTAATAGTGCTCCAACAACTTCCTGCAGTTAAAAACCCCTGCCACCCCAAACGCTAGCTCTGCGCAGCGGAATTCAGTTGTCTCTAATGAAGGCTAAACCACCTTAATAATAATCTTTCTGTCATATCTTGAGAAAAAAAATTGTCTCAGAAAAATTGTACGTTAGGTTTTTATTTATTTATAAATATTTATTATAAGCTCACACCTGTGAACACCAAGATAAAAATTACAAAAAAGTTATTTATTTTGTAGAGCATTTTTTACCTAAATTGTATTGTATATTACAACTCGGTAGAGTTTATACAACATTATTATTTCTAGTAAATTGTTTATTACAACTTTTACTATAGTAGTTACCAATCACGACGTATTGATTTGGTAAAACCCAAACCTTTTTCAAGTGCTAAAAACTAAATTACTTTTACACAAACATGTTATAAAACTACGTTCTTAAACTAATCTACTTTAATCTACTAAACTACTAAACTTATCTACATTTTAACCTAGATCATAGAATGGAGTACAAAAAAATGAACTTATACTAAATGTAAAAATGTTAACAGGGTTAAATTAATATGACCAATTAGGCTCTGCCCAGGTCACGATATCAACGAAAAAATGTTAAAACACAATTAAATTAATATTCAAATCAGACTGAAATAACATTACATCAACTACCCATAAATAAAGTAAATATATGGTACCTGAAAAACAATATTAATTCAAAATAACATTAAACATGCACAAAAAATTATATATGTGACTCGGAAGGACTGAGACTACTATCCAATCTAATTAACTATTACAATTACATTTTAACCTAAAAAGATAACAATACAATAAACAAATATTACAAAAATGATGAAGTCTTATGACCCGCAGTGACGATGGCGTCTAGACGTCCCAGGCACGAAGCAAGGACGATACAATCCAAAGCGCAGTGTCTACAAAGTTCCCTCCAAGGTGATAAAACACGGGGACAAGACAAACATACACACTACACTTCACAAGAACCATCCACAGACTGACGTGTTCAAGGACGTACACTCCGAGATCACCAGGCATGCGGTGACTCAGGTACGGGGACGGAGACGTAGACTCATGGGATGTTTCATTGTTGCAGGTGCAGGTGGTGTAGGATTCTGGTTAGACGATGTTATGAGTGTACTGGACTTTTTATTAAGTGTGTTTTTAAGTAAAGGAACCCACATGGGTCTATCTTCTATGCTACTTTGACTGATTACTTGTTCATTATTTAGTTTCATAAAGGCACCTTCGATGAATTTACGTTTAAAAAAATGTGGTTCCCTGTGAAGTATTTTAGTGTTATCCCAGTTAAATCTGTGTTCATTGTTCCAGGCATGTTCAGCTAATTTAGAATGTGTAGTGTCTCCTTTTTTAATGTTATTTTTGTGTTCTTTTAGCCTAACTTCCAGTGGTCTTTTTGTTTCCCCTATGTATTTTTCATTGCATTCACAAGTAATGCAATATACTACATTTTTGGAGGATTGCTCCTCATTCTTTGGTTTAGTTTTAATTAAAGACTGTCTTAATGTGTTTTGTGTGTTTAATGATGTTTTTATTTTGTATTTCCTAGCTATACGTCTGATTTTTTTCTGACAGGTTAGGCGTATATGGAATGGACATGAATACTTTAGTCTTTTCTGTGTCAGTGGGTGTTTGTTTGCATTTTCTTATTTGTTTGCATTTGTTTATGAGACTGAGGGTAGCCATTGTTTATTAGATCTTTGGAAACATTTTTTAGTTCATTATCTAATTTACTTTTCTCTTATGTTCCTATGGACATTAGAAAAACAACTCTATTTACTTTGAATATACATTAATTGATGGTATACTATTTTGAAAAGATCGAATACTATTTCCACCAACTCAAGAAACTTCATGAAACCCACATAATGTCATAATCTATAACAAAGATGAAAAAACTAGCCTGAAACTACGTCTACTGGCCAAGAGTCAACAGAGAAATCGAAAGACTGATAAAAACTAGTGTAAAAGTTATGCTCTATTAAAATCAAGCACACCTAAAGCATCAGTGCATCCCTGAAACCTACCTGAAAACAACTAGGACTGAATACTTATAGACTACGCAGGTCCTTTCGAAAAGCATTATTTTCTGGTGTGTATTGACGCAAGGTCTAGTTGGGCTGAAATATAAGTATTCCAATAATCGCCAAGATCTTCAAACACAATCAATATCTTAAACAAGATATTCAAAACAAATGGATACCCAAAAGAATGTATTAAAGATAACGCAACAATTTTTACAAGTAGTGAGTTCAGAACTTACTCGAAGAACAATAACATTTTCCAGAAGTTTATTGCACCTGGAAATCCAGCAACAAATGGTCTTACCGAACACAACGTTCAAACCGTGAATAACAAACTAAAATCTGCTCCTGAAGATCCAGGTACTCTGAAAGACAAAGTTCTAAATAGGTTATTCCGTTACAGGGCTACTCCATTAGCAACTAGCCTGCAACCTAACCCCTGTTGAATTGTATCTGAATAGGACATTAAGAATTTGAATAGATGCAATTTTAGCTTACCAACATCCCAAAGCAAGCAAACAGCCAGTTTCTAAACCTGCCCGATTAATTCAAGAATGTACAGGTTCAAACATTTAGTAAAAACAGACAAGTTTGGTAGATTGGAGTAATAAAGAAGAAGTTAGGCAAAAGACATTACTTTTCTGACATTGGATAGTAGAAGAAACATCAAAAGACACATACCAATTGAGACCATCACTAGTTGCAAAAGAAAAAACTGTAACATTTGAATCTGAACAGTCCTTTGATGTACCTAGGATGCAGAAACAACCTCCACTACATCCGGATGAAAAGCCTCCGAACAAACCACCAGAACATCCTGACCACAGACCCAATTCCAACCCACACCAGTTTATAAAAGTTAATATACCAAGCGGATCTCCAAGACCAGTCTGTGTGTGACAGCAGCCACCTTGGTTCAAAGACCATATTGTAAAAATATGAATTTGCACTTTTATTCGATAAGTGGAAGAGAACGTCATAATCTTTCTATGGTTTTATTTAAATTTTGGTTATTACTCCATGCCTTATATCATTTTTTTACTTTTATTGCTATTAGTATTCTTTTCTAAACACATTGAATATACTTGTTGTACAGTTTTACATTCCTACACAAATCACTTTATTGCTAAATAACAAATTAGTACAGGCATACGTCATATATTCGATACAATTATTAACCCTTCAGTACTCGCGTGCGTGTCCTCACGCGGGAACTCGCGTGCGGTCTTTTCGACCGCGCTGTAGTGTTGAGGTTCGGGGGAAAGTAATTACACTTTTGTATAGCTTTGAATGGTAAAACTTATAATTTTTAAGTGATTTGAACATATTTTAAAATGTTTTAAAGAAATTATGACAGTTATTAAGCTAAGCAATAAGTGCTTTGAAAATGTTAAAACTATACATCTGAATATTTTATAGTACGGTAAGTCATAGCAGATGAATTCTGAGCAATAAACAAATGTTACATAACGAAAATGGTACTAAATATGTCTATGTTCATTCTAATCACTGTCCTCGTCAACACTCATGTTATCATTATGAGCTGAACATTGTGTACAGGTTGAATTTGTGTGTTCTTTACAAATGAAACGTAAACATGAAGAACATTTTGTTTTGGTTTTGCGATTCTTTTTTCTATCGCAAATGAAACAGCGTACAGTGTCTCCTTCAGCTACAGGTGGTGCACATGCTCTTTTTTCTTCAATGCCTAAAACGGAGTGAAGACGTACTTTGATGTCACGTGGAATACACTCAAGAGTCAGACGATGGGTCATGCAATCACGTCGTAGCATATTAGACAGTGACTTCAAAAACTGCCGTCAGTTCATGACATTTGCATTTGGCCTGTCTCTAAATATAATGTAAGCATTTATGCCTGATATGTTCAGTAGCATATAGAACAGTGTCAATGGCCAACGGTTGCTGGTCCTAGAAACTGAATATTCAGCCCTCATTTTGTCAACTACGTCGACGCCTCCCTTTGTTAAATTATAAAATGTAAGCATCTCAGCTTTCTTGGCGTCACCAGATTCGGGATCAATAGTCATTCATGTGCATCAAAGAAAGTAACAATACATTCTTATTTATTTTTTTTTTTTTTGTACATAAGAAAGAAGTGTATGTTCTTCACGGAAACCAAATAAACTGCTATTTTCTTCTCTGTTTTTTGTTTGTACAAAAACAGGAGGAATTTCCCGTTTATTTTTTTTCAGAGTGCCGACATGTGTAAGTTTGTGTGTTTTCAGAAGTGATTCCGACAATGGCACAGAAGTGTACCAGTTATCTGTGGTCACGTTGCGGCAAGATCCAGATACCGGCACATCTAGACGCTCAACAATACTTTTTCCACTATTATCAAGTTTGTATGGTCCATCTGGCTGCTTCCCAGTATAAACCTCTATGTTGTATGTGTAGAATGTACGAGCATCTGCCAAAGAAAATACTTTGATCCCATATCTTTCAGGCTTATTGCCAATATACTGCCTGAATGGGCATCGACCCCGAAACCCTTCAAGCATCTCATCTATGGTTAGATATTCACTTACTGAATAATATCTAATGCATCTTGATACAAAATCTTCAAACGGCTTTCTAATGTGAGTAAATTTATCAATTTTGATTCGCTCAACCCTGGTGTTGATATTGTCGAATCTTAGTGTTCGCAAAAGAAACTCAAATCTGGTTCTAGACATTGTCAATCGAAAAGCCTCAACTCCAGTCCCATCCTTGCTCCACAAGTCATTCAAATTCAAATGCCTTGCTCTCAAGGTTCCTGCCAAATACAATAAACCAATTACTGCTTTTAGTTCAGTAACATTTGTAATCAATGCATCACGTGGACGGTTGTAATTTTTTTGGTTTTCCTCAATCCACAAATTAGTGTTTGTTACAATATTTTCTAAAACAGTGTTAGGAAAATACAGCTGCCAAGATTTTATGGGAGACTGTACATTTTTAGCTTCTCTTATAGCCCCTGGTAAGTGTGATGGCTTTACCACATTCCGACTAGGTGTACGGCCCCTTTTCAAAATGGGATGACAGTACCATTTTGTACTGTCGTCTTTACCCATCATGAAAGGGGCTCCTTGATGTATATTAGGGGTAACAGTAACATTAGGTACATTGTCTACATCAGTTTCTGACTCACCAGACTCCTCGCTGTCAGTGTTATGTTCACTTTCTTGTACTATGTCTTCGGTTTCAGATAACTCACCTTCATTTTCTGTAACAGTATTCACTTCACTATCGTCAAATAAGCGACGTTTTGCACGTTCCTGATCACGGCGAAGTACTTCGTTAGCAGATTCCTCTTCTTCTACACTGAGATAAAGTTTCAAAAGTCTTTCTTGCGCTTTCTCATCCATTTTTATTTTTAAAATGATTACAAATAAGTTACTATATTAATTACTATCTAATATATACAATACATACAATTTATACATAAAAACTATAAGAAAACATATTTACAGCAAACTTTACAATAGCAAAAATTAGACACGTTAGCACTCGCGCGCGGAACAATCGACCGCACTAAGCGCAGGGTTTTAGTTACTCCAACTACAACAGAAGCCAGGAAGCAACTTACCTCATGGCTATTAGTGAACGTCTTCCAGACAGACATTGGAGGGAGTAGAGGGCGTGGAGGGGAGGTTTACTCAAGGTCACGTCTCAGACAGCAATCGTATTTGAAGATGCAGTCTAAAAGACCGCAGCGCGAGTTCTCAAAGGCTAATAATTAATTAGGCCAACTCAACAATCACCGAAATATGTTGAAAGCACAAAGTAGTAAATAAGAAAACATAAAAGAACAACAATAAAATATATACTGTATATACATTAATTTTTTTTTTACAAATATATAAATATACTAAGCAATAAGATAAATTATAATTCTACATTGTCATAACCTCTTTATAATAAATTTTGATTACTTTTTTAATGTGTGTGCTAATTACAATAGTAAGGTCACAACAGCATATGTTTTTACCACCCATTCACCTAAAGTTAATTGCAAATCTCAAATTTTTACAAGTGTATATTAAGCCTAAGTTTGGTTGTGTTAGGTTAGGTTTGTGAAGTGAAAGATTTTATATATATATATATATATATATATATATATATATATATATATACATATATTTTTAATCTTTCTTTTAATTTTATGGTTTTGTTGATTTTCCGATTTTTGAACAATTTCCAGTGCAATAAATTGATCTCTACTGATAATCTATCTCAGTTTTAATCACTTTAAGATGCCCAATATTAACACTTCAGTGCTCGTGTAAAATTATTGGAACGTGAGTACTCACTTTGACTACTATCGTAGACCATTTTGTGATTGTTTTTTATTATCCGATATCGATTACCTAATCGTTTCAAATTCGGAGTATGGGTTCTTAAACAAGTATAAAACACGTTTAGATAGAACAAATAATTTTATTGTAAAGAAAAATAAAATTAAACTTTATTTCCAAACAATAACAGATTTCTTGTAGTAAATACATGTTTTACTATAAACAAAATAAAAATGATGGTAAAGCTTAAAGCTTGCATGTTCTAAAGGAAAAATCATAAAAGATGCTGGTAAATGATAAAAAAGAGCATATATTAAGAATATTTACAAAGAAAACATGTGATGATCAAGATATCACGAGACTGCTCGCGTGGACTACAAAAGTAGACCATGCTAATATAAAATTCCATACAAAAATTTATACGATCATGTAGGCTGCTACCACTCTACTGAGTATGGTCTATCAAAGGGAAGGAAAAGTAGACAAAGCCTCAAGGTCATAGAGTACAACCAACCTTACATAGATAAAAACCCAATCCACCTAGACTACAATAGTAGACCACGCGAGCACTCCAGTGTTAACTAAGTAGTTAAATGCACTTACTAGACGCTTCTGAAAATACGATATCTTATTAAAAAAGTACTGAAATAAGATTTTATAATTCTTAAGGAGTTTGATTTTAGCCAAAGAAAACTTGTTTTTAGAAAAAAATCGAAAAGCCAGTTTTTTAAGTGGTAGTGGAAATACCAATTAATTTCAAAATTGGTATTTATTTTTTAATTTTGAAACAAAATATGTAAGTTAATTGGTTTCTCAATGAAATTAACATTCATTCGGAAAAATTCACTTTAAAATGGTAATTATGCACTTTCTTGTCACCTCTGAAAATAAAAATTTCTTGTTAAAAGTGGTGAAATATAATTTTAAAAAAAACAAAAATGCTTATATCATTCAAGTTTTTTTTAACATAGAAAATAATTTTATTCACTTTACTCATATCTCTTGAGGTTGATTTAATCAGCGGAAAATTCGTTTTTAGCCAAAAAATCAAGTTTTTTGTGATACCGTAGTGTAAAAATCAACTTTTTTTAAATCATTTTTTGTCAACTTTTCTTCATTTCACATGTTTTTTCTGCTGAACACGAATATATAATTGGTTTTGCAGTAAAATTATTTATTCAGCCCGAAAAATGCATTTTTTCCTTACCCTACCAAACATAACCTAACTTATCTTAATTGTTTGTTTACTCAACAAAAATGTGCAATTTGCGTTAAATTCGGTTGTTTGGCCTGCCGTCTGTCACTCCGGCAGGAATATAGGTGAACTCAGTTTTTGTGATTAACTTTTAAAATGTGAAATCCGAATATATGTGCATCAGTACAATTGCCCATAACGCGGTATCAGTATATTTACGCTAGTCGATATTTATAAACTAACATTAATTTAAATAAGCAGCAGCCAGCTCTAGGGTTCAAGGTCAACACTATTTGTAGGTTGTTATTTGGTTATGAAACCTATGAACTGATTACTAGGCATCAACTCTAATAAATATGACATTTTAGTAATTATGCACTTTCTTGCCACCTCTGAAAATACGAGTTTGAAAAAGTGGAGTTTATATCTCTTGAGGAGTTTGATTTCATTCGTGGAAAACTCGTCTTTTTTACCGAAAAATCAAAAAACTAGTTTTTTATCTGATAGAGAAAACCCAACTTTTTTAAAAATCATTATTTTTCATAAACTTTTTTTTCATTTCTCGTGTTTTTTAAGCTGAACACAAATATATAACTGGTTTGGAAGTAAAATTATTTTTTCAGCTCGAAAAATGCATTTTTTACTGACAAAACCAAACATAACCTAACTTATCCTAATTGTCTAATGCCTCAACAGAAGTTCGTAATTTGCATTAAATTCTAGTGTTTGGCCTCGGCGGGAATATAGGTGAATTCGTTTTTGTGATCAATAGTTGTTGTATATTATGATCGTGTAATGGCCGCTAATAAAGATTCGCCGCGATAGTAGTTTTTCCCCGTTATATCTCGAGAAATATTTCTAATAGACCAAAATAGTTTTCAAATTTGTATTCAGCGCAAAAAACACATCAAAATAAAAAAGATGATTAAAATACCTTTTAAATTAATATGATAAAAATATTAATTTAAATGGTTTAAATTTTATCATGGAAAATGATAAAAATACGAAGTTGTAACATAGGTTTTTTCGAATTTTTTGGTAAAATGTTATTTCCGCGGAATAAAAAGTATATCTTGTGAAAATATAGCCAATTCTAGACCCATTTCAAGCAAATTTTGTTTGGTGGCATAAACTGCATAAATACCTACACTTTTTGCTTAATTAAACCAAACATAACCTAACTTATCCGAATCGTCAATTTGCTCATCAACAATTCGTGATTTGCGTTATATTTGGGTCCGTTATATCCAGTAGGGGTATGTACGAATTTGTTTTTATGCTTAGTCATAGATCCAATTCTGCATAAAACCACCATAGGTGATTTGCCGCAAACTTAGTTTTTCCACAATATCTCGAGAAATGATTGCTGTAGACCAAAATAGGGTAAATATGCACTTTCTTGCCACCAAACAAATTTGGAATATTTTGCTTGAAATGGGTCTAGAATTGGCTGGATTTTCACGAGATATGCTTTTTATTCCGCGGAAATAACGTATTTTACCGAAAAATTCGAAAAAAACCAATGCCACAACTTTTAGTATTTTTGTCATATTTCCGTTAATTTAAATGGTATTTTAATCATCTTTTTTTTTTATTTTGATGTGTTTTTTGGCGCTGAATACAAATTTGAAAACTATTATGGTCTATTACAAATATTTCTCGAGAAATAACGGAAAAACTACTGTCGCGGCGGATCGTGATTAGCGGCCATTAGGCCTATATACAACAACTATTAATCACAAAAACCGAATTCACTTGTATTCCCGCCGGAGTGATGGCCGGCAGGCCGTCACGGAGGCCAAACGCCCGAATTTAACACAAATTACGAATTTTTGTTGAGAAAATAGGCAATTAGGATAAGTTAGGTTATGTTTGGTTATGTCAGCAAAAAATGCATTTTTCGAGCTGAAAAAATAATTTTATTACAAAACCAGTTATATATTTGTGTTCAACATAAAAAAACACGAGAAATAAAAAAAAAAATTGTCGAAAAATAACGATTTTGAAAAAAGTTGGTTTATTCATTATTAGATAAAAATCTAGTTTTCGATTTTTCGGTAAAAAACGAGTTTTCTGCGGATGAAATCAAACTCCTCAAGAGATATAAACTCATTTTTCACCACTTTATTAACATGAAATCGTATTTTCAGAGGTGGCAAGAAAGTGCATAATTACCCAAAATAGTTATTTAAATTCATGTTCAGCATGAAAAATTAAGCTTCTATTAAATTGAAAAAATTACAAAAAATAACAGAGATGAATCAACATTTTCAAATTTTTAGAATTTTCGATTTTCTTTTAACGTTACTTACATGGTATAAAAAGCATTACCTCATAAAATATGGACCAAATTCTACCCACTAGTGATAAATAAGTCAAGATTGGTGAAGCGCCTAGAAATTTCAGATAGGCCTACCAAAGAAATAAAGAAATTGAAAATATAGGTTATTTGTTTAACTTATTGAATTTTGAGGGTATAAACAAATAGTCTAGGCATTTTTCCAAATTTTAAATTTTCTGTGAAACCATCTACCAATAATTTAAATGTATGTATATACATGTTATGGACAACAATTCACATTTTAAAGGGGTTTTAGACAGTCTACGACCAACCCACTTATAAATAACAATCTGCTCTAACTTCTTACCTGTTTTTGAACAAATAATTATGGCAAGTAATAAATATACAAACATAAATGTTGCAGTTTTCATGGAATTTAACATTGACTTATACATTATTATGTTTAAATTGAGCACTAATTTAATTAAAATCGGTAAATTTACTAAAATTTACTGTTATTAATGAAACATTGACATTTCAGGTTTTAAATTGACATTCGTCATTGAACTTTGACAATATTGACAATATTGACATTTACAATAGCAAATGACCCACCCCCGTACAAATACTGTGGTGGTAATTGGTAAATCCTACGGTAACTAAAACATACGGTAGGTATCACTAGCATCTTCCCCCACTACTTTCCACTCAGCATGACGTCACATGGGCAAAGTGGCTAAGTGGCAGCTTTAAAGGCATGTTGGGAATAGGTTTACTGGACAATTCAGTTTGTTATAATTCATTTTTTAAGAAGTTTTAATATGAATTAGATTTAAAACTTTTAATTTGGAGTAAGGCAGGCATATTTTGTAATTATTATATTTAACCATTTAATTACTTTATATTTCTTGAATGACAAAATTACTAAAATTATAATATTTTAAATACCTTACATTATAGTGGAAATTTTCCAAGAGATTACAAGATTTACCTGAATTAAGATATTCGGAAAACATTTTATTTCATAATTTGAATTTTTATATAACGTTTGTTGAGTACCATCATAGACCTTCTATTATAGGTCTATGGTACTATTTTCTATTTGCAATTAATGTTCTTTATCAATGTAACAACAGTAACATTTAGGCCTATATGCAACTATACCTAAAACAAATAAATAAAACACTGTAATTTATAATTTGTGTAATATAGCATGTTACAGTTTTTTTTTTTTTTTTTATGTTCATTTGATTTTTAATGGATTTATTTGCTGAAGCTACAGTTCCAGAGATAAACTCAGCAGCTTTAAGGACATTTTGTCTTTCAGTTCCAGCAACAAGCTGATTGTTAATTTATGAGTATATTTTATGTTTCCTTCTTCATAATTGAGAAGTTTTAACAAACAACACTTCTCAATTATTTTCCTATCTTTAGTGCAAAAGTTACACCACTAGAATACGCACACACGACATTCTTCGTCACCTGGATTTGTAATAGTACTATAGTTGCATTCAATAGTTGCGTTCCTCAGGGTTCGGTTTTGGGGCCTGTATTGTTTCTTATATTCATAAATGATCTTCCCTTAGGAGTGGGTGATCAACTAACAGAGATTTGCCTATTTGCTGACGACACTTCTTTGTCCATTTCAGCTGCCGACCGGACAGACATTATCGTTAAGGCATATGAAAAGGTAAATGTACTCCTTCAGTGGTTCAGTTCAAATAAAATGGTTATTAATAGTGATAAAACGCAAATAATTGATTTCCGAATAAATAAAAGCGAAGATGCTAATCTACTTACATTCTTCATAGGAGACTCAGAAATTAATACCACCTCCACAACGAAATTTCTTGGAGTGCAAATAGACCAACATCTTCGCTTCAAAGAACACATAAACCAGGTTAGCAAGCGTATAAGCTCTGGGGTCTTCATTCTCAGAAACATATCATCATACCTGGACGCTAGTGTGGGATTAGCTGCTTACTATGGGGTAATTTTTCCGTTCTTAAACTACGCTGTGGAGGTATGGGGCTATGAAAACTTCAGAACTAAATTTATATTCAGACTCCAGAAAAGAGCGATTAGGGCCATCTTTAAGAAACCCTTCCGCTTTTCATGTAAGCCACTTTTTCAGGAGCACAATATTCTAACATTTCCATCTCTTTACATCTTAAAATCAATCTTGTTTGTCCGTAAAAATATAAAGCTTTTCCAATCCAATAGCAAAATCACACACACTTACAATCTTCGCTCAAAACACAACATCAGTTTACCGCCTCATAAAACAAGCTTCTATGGGAGACAAGTTTCATGCAGTGGGGTCAAGCTCTTCAACTCACTACCGGACTCATTAAAATCTGAAAGAGACGTGGTCAGATTCGAAAAAAATATGAGAGAAGTAATGCTGCGGGGCGCTTTTTACAGTGTTCCGGAATTTTTGTCAATGTCATTGGTTCCTTAATTGCAGGTAACTTCTTTTGTTAGAAGTAGTAATAATATTGTTTTAAAATCTATGATTACTGTTATACTTATGGTTATTTTTATTGTTTTATAGATGATTGACGCTATTATGCAACTGTTTGTGTTGTTTATTTTAAATAAAGATGATTTGATTGATTGATTGATTGATTGATTGATTGATTGATTGATTGATTCAGTCCTACTTTTAAACCATTAAACAAGCTCCTATTAGAGTCCCCCATGTCACAAGCTGATCATCGAACATGAAAGTAATTTTTGTCGACTTTACTTATGTATCATGTAGCAGACGTTTTTCTATTGCTTTGTCAAAATCGTAAAATACTGACTGCCTCTATTTTCCAACCAAATTTCTTACAACTATTTTGACGTTGTTATGGGTTCTAAAATTTCATCATCGATACTGTCATATCACAAGTCCGGTTTTAACTTCATTTCATCATAAGATAAAACGGGATTATTTTCAAAATCGGAAAACAGAAGTGCATGAACTTTTAAAACATTAAGCTTATCTCAGTAAATCCAGGTGTTAATAATATTTACCACAAACTGTTTGATTGTTATTTCACTTAGAAAAGGGCATTTCTTCGTACGGTGTATACGTTGATTTATATTGTGCTTATTGCATTCAGTGATAGAAAGCATGCACCTACTGGCATATGTATAATACAAAAGTGCGTTGTGGTCATGGTACTCCTAGGTATCACGCGCATCTCCTATGACGTCAAATGGGCGAAATGGCAACAACACAAAAATATTGTTCTAACTCCCGTAGTTTACAATTCCAGCTGATAAGTGGTAAATAATATGCCTACTATTTTAGCTGAATGCTTCCATACGATTGGTAGATTTAGTTACCAGTTTTTTATCGAATAATCAAACCTGGCGAAACATCAAACATGTGATGTCACAGTCTACAGCACAGCCTCGTCGTGATACCTACAGTCTTTTCTAGTTACCGTGATTGTGGTTAAGTTTGATCCGGTATTTACTTCAGAACTATGTACGTTGTTTATTTATTCCAACAGCTGATTAATTAAACTATTATAAACAATTAATTGTCAAATTGGTATTGCCATAGGAGTTGCATTGATATTTCTTAGAACTCCTGGAGTGGTTTCCTGATGGAATTTCAAAATAATGATAGGCCTATGTGTTAACCAGAGACCCTAAGAATGTTCATGCAAAATGTCAGATTAATGGGTTCAGTAGTATTTGCGTCATTGAGTAAAACACACACACACACACACACACACACACACACACACACACACACACACACACACACACACACACACACACACACACACACACACACACACACACACACACACACACACACACACACACACACACGCACGCACGCACACGCACGGACGCACGCACGCGCACGGACGCACGCACGCGCACGCACACACCATTAGATTTTTATATAATAGTAAGATAATTTTTCGGTTTCCGATCTTCTCCTACTCCTCCTCCTCAATACTCATCACGCTAATTAAAAACTAGAAGGTGGGTCCTTACTAATGCAAAACTTGGGTTCTCACCACTATACGTGGATGGGTGGGTGGGGGGGTTAACACTACTGAACGTGTATGGGTAATCACCACTGTACGTGTTTGGTTGGGTTGGTGGGTCATTGCCATTGACGTGTATAGGTGGATGGGTGCAGAAATTTATCAATTGAAAGATTACCAGAAATTATTGTGAAAATGATATTTTCACAATACTCAATATAATGTTTGATGACACTCTGCCATGGTGAATTTAGTTTGAGGAATGATAAAGTAACGAACAAGTTGTATGCTAGTGAATAAAGGCAGTTCTCTTGAGATAAGAATGCTTAGTGACGGTGAAACGGATCAATTAGATATAGAAACGTAAAAGTGTGATTTGAACATTCCAAGGATGTTATGACCAATTATTTTTGCTAAGTTAAATGGTAAATTGAATTCATTCAATGTTTTGAGGAAGAGGTCAGGGATCGTACCTCTCAATACGATCAACTACCACTTTCATTTCCTTGAGAGCATATTTCTCCTTGAAATAAGGGATTGCTGGGTCATATATTGCCCTCTTATCCTAGTCTACTAGTTCCAATGCGAACTATTGGGCCAAGAATCAAGCCTTTTGTTGTTATCTATCATAGGCTACGATGTCAGCACATTGAAGTGAGCCACACTCCTCAAGACAAAGGACCTCTTCATATACCTCCAATTCACGATCTTATAAAGCTACTGCCAGTGTACGTCCGATCCAGTGGTCACGTTCGTTTCTTTGTAGTTCACAAAATTCAACTTACCTAGAAGTATATTCTCATTAATTTGAAGGTTTATTCACGGAGCCACATCTACGGCACCGGTTCCCGATTCGAGATTTCCAGTGATTAGCAGAAACGAAATTAGCAGTGATTGGATTTGAGGTGAGTTTCACCGATTCAGTGAACTCTGACGAAAATAAGCATTCTTTCATTATTAGAAACTTGTTGGTCATTGTGGCGTTTGACATAATATCTACGTTTATCCCTTTGAATGTTAATTTGTCCAACTGTATTATTCGTTTTCTCTCATTTTGCTACGAATGTTTGTCGCTGAAAGTCGAGGTTCAACTGGGATTCCAAGTATGTCTAGACACTTTTGTCTTTCGAGTTGCAAATCCCTTGACTCCTTCAGATGGCCATTCTTAACCAATTTCAGCTTGCTCACTGTATTTAAGTGTTGGGTTGTTGCCACAGTTACGTGATCATGTATAGGATGTTAAGTCTATATAATTATTTTTGTGTCTAATTTATTAGCTAGTAACCATGTAAAATCATATTTCATGTAAAACATGACTAATGGCTCCATAATATTTTCTTTCTTTTTTTAAATTCAAAAATTTTCAAACTAAATTGTAACCACGGGAATTAAAACTAGTATTTTTGTTTATCGTTCCACCCAACTGTCACATCACCCATGTGAGATACCTGTCGCCTTCATTTTAAGAACTGTGATATACTTGAGTATAAAAATAACTGGTTATACCGTACAGACCGCGCGGTGAAGATCCGGCCTCGAGCTCTCCGAGTGGTGATAGGCAGGGGACGGGTGGAGGGCTCGATATGCCTGCAGTCCTAGACATTTGCTATTGCCAGACTTTCCCACGCAACGAGTCTTTTCCATTCTTGCTTATAAAATAAGATGAGTTAATTTTTACCTACGGATCCATCTTAAGTACGTTTCCAGACTGTGTGCGATATGGTTCTCCTAAATCGGGTTTAGGAGTATTTAGAATTTTTATAGTACTTAAGAGTGCGGAAAACAATTATTCAGTGGTTTATATGGTTATTTTTATTTAACTACTATAGTGTAATAAATATATGGAGCCCATTTAAATTAGCCTGTGTCCGTTAAATAATTAATAGAAACTATATAAATAATCACAGCATTACCTACTAATAATTCAGTGAATTGTTGTCTCTTTCATTTCGCTATAAAAGTTTTCTTTAAATAAAAATGTCAAACAGAAACGATTTATTTTAAACACATTTAAACGAGAATTTAAATAAAAGTGATATGTATTTTAACGGAACTGGAAACCACAGAAATATTTTTCGAAGTCACAATAAGAAGCACGGTATCTTTTTCAGATACCGTGATAAGAAGTCTATAGTTAATAGTTACTAACGGACTTATAATTTTTTACGACATATATTATTGTTGATATTAATATACGTTTTAATAGTTTAACTTTCCAACATTTAACATATTCGATATGTTTTTATTCTAAATACTGGTCTGATTATAATAAATACCAAAATAAAAATACTCCGCAAACACGTTAATAAACGGCATTTACAATCTGTCAGTGAATGCCTCGTAAGGGTCGAATCGATGTTTTTATATGACTAGTAGGCCAGCCAGGAGACCTGACCTTCAGCGTGCGTACTGTACGTGCTAAGGCTGGAAAAAATATATAGCTATATAATCCCGCAAGGTACATATGAATTTCACCACATTAACCAATATGCTGTAAAATTCACAGCAAAACTCCAGAAAATCTGGGCTTGCAAACACGATTTAAATTTACGTTTATATACTTATATGTGTATTTATTTAGGCAGTAAAACTCACATGAAGAAAGACGCTTAGCAATATTAATCATTTTTTTGTTCTTGCTTTCTCTCCATCGCTGATTCATTATCCGTATAAACTCTTGCTTTATTTTAGCATACCATTTGGGCCTGTGTTGCTTCGGTGTCTTATGTATATATAATAATAGATAACAATTATTATTATCAATATTATCATTCACTAATAGCCAAATCAGACAAAGGGAAGTATATTCTACGCTATTTGGTTGAGTCGTGCCTTTAGAAATGTACTATGGTTAAAATAGAACATATATTCATAAAGGTTACTAACTTAGCCCTAACAAATGTTATTTCATATTTTTATTGGTGGCTGACATAGCTGAAAGATCACAAACTGTGACAGTTCAGTTACCAAACTGTTTGTTCATTTAGCATCGCTTAAGGAATAATTGCAAGATAACTAGAATTCTACTTATCTTGAATAATTGCATAAGCCTGTATGTACCTCAGCTTAAGGTATGAAATGGTATGATGTATTATATTGACACCAAGCCAATTCAAATTAATGTATAGACAAATCGTTGATAACCCAATATACCAAAATATCCTCTTCTGGACTACTTTTTCGATATTTTAAATAAAACCTATTGATTTTTTAATTCACAAAGATACCTTCTATTATACCAGATAAGAATATTATACCAGGCATAATAGAAGGTCTATGTTACAACTTTTAATAATTAGTTAGCAAAACAATATTTTTAGTTATAATTTTGTGACCTTGTTTACTGAAAATTAAAAAAAACAAAAACAGCCATTTTGATACTCTTTGATTAAATATACCGCTAGTCACTTTGTTATATTATTCTTCAGTCAACCTTTTTCGATTAGTAGACTACTGGTAGGATTTTAAATACCTATTTCGCCCGCGTAGGCACTAGGCAGCTTCACTTTTATAACCAACCAATCTCATCTGCTTATTTTTTGTTGTTGGCTACTGCCGTTTGCCTCCATTTAAAGTTTAGCGTTCACTAATGGTTAATGAGAGCGTTAAAATAACAACTATTAATAATTCCATGAATATTGAATTAATTTTAGAAATTGGCTTGTATTAGTTACAAATACATTTAGAGGTGAACAACAGGTAAATAATTTCTCTTATTTGGTTTAATACACAAGTGAATTTTCTTTAACAAGAATTGTTATCATCAGTCAACATTTAGTTTAGATAAAACGGAATTATTAAACTATGTCAAATAGAAATGAAACAAGAATATATGTAGGCAATTTACCACCAGATATTCGTACTAAAGATATTGAAGACTTGTTTTATAAATTTGGCAAGGTTATGTTTGTTGATTTGAAAAATCGCAGAGGACCTCCATTTGCTTTTGTTGAATTTGATGATCCCAGGGATGCAGAAGATGCAGTACAAGCTAGAGATGGGTATGACTATGATGGCTACAGACTTAGAGTAGAATTTCCACGTGGTAATGGTCCTAGTGGATTTCGTGGAAGTAGAAATGGTGGTTCGAGTACTAGAGGAAGAGGTCCTCCAGCCAGAAGATCTCAGTATAGAGTATTTGTATCAGGTCTACCCCCATCAGGAAGCTGGCAGGACTTGAAGGATCACATGCGTGAAGCTGGAGATGTCTGCTTTGCAGATGTCTACAAGGATGGGACAGGAGTTGTAGAATTCTTACGCTATGAAGACATGAAATATGCATTTAAAAAACTTGATGATTCTCGATTTCGTTCTCATGAAGGTGAGACGTCTTATATTCGTGTCAAGGAAGATCATTCCGAAGGTGGAGGTTTTGATCGTAGTATGGATAGAGGAGGTAGCTACAGTAGAGCAAGGTCTAGAAGTAGAAGCTACTCACCAAGAAATAGGGGTTCTCCAACATACTCACCAGTTAGACGCAATTATTCCAGATCACGTTCGTGACTGGTGTTTTCCAATTAAGTGATCATGTACAGTTAGTATGAACTGCCAAGTCTACAATACCCAAATCATTGTTTGAATATTTGTGTTAAAGTGTGTTTTAATACTGTGAGAATGTTTTCATATTGCTTGGTATAATTTTTACAGACCTGGTGCATGATTGTTTAAATTAAAATAGGCAGACTAAGTCTTGAATGCCTTATTATTTTCTCAACTTGAATTTATATGAGTTTTGTAACCATCTTTTATTGATAAATTCCATATTTAAATAATATGTTTTGGTAATTTATCCCCTCGAACATTACGTGTATTGAAACTTGATTTCTTTACAGTTTGTAATGAATGCATCAAAATATATAACTTGTAAGATTGAGCAATTTTAATACTGTTAAGTATACATACTATATTCATTAATTAGGTATAATTTAATAAGTGGCGATTTTTAAAACCCCAACAAATTTTTGGCTGAGGTGTTTATTATTATAGCAGTGGCCTAAGATATTGTACAATCTGTTCTTAGTTCACATGGATTACAGGACTATGGACGAACTTTATTCCCAGTACTTAACAGTCCAAAGCTCTAGCTGCTGAACGACGTCAAGAAGTGTTTTTATCAGGCATGTCTGTTAACGGTTTAATTAGATTAGTATTAGGTTATAATTCAATTCATCTCCAAACACATTGAATGCAGTTGGAGGTCAAAATTAAAAGGATCTAAATGCCACCAACAAATTTTTTTTGGTAGTGATAGGCCTATGTAAGGGAAGTCAACATCGAAGCCCCACAGTATCTGGCAGATTGAACTCCTTTTATGTTCTCAACACTCAGTGTGTTAACATAACTGAAATACTGCAATATAGTTTAATTAGATTTACTTTAAGTATATAAAAAGTGTTAGCTAGTTGTAACCTGTAACATCAGTGTTATTAGCCCTTTTAAGGCCAGAACACAAAGTACTTAATCAAGAGCAATTTTACAGATGAAAATAAATCCCTGAAAAATAGAAAAATCATTTAAGATCAGCATAACTGGTTGCTAAATTATAAATAACAAAATATCCTAGGGAAGTAAAGATTAAATAACTAAATATTACAGCTGATTTATTAATAACTAAGTTAACATTTGTATAATAAATTATAATTTTATACATTATAGAGTTTATAAATCTATATTTATTAACCCTCTAGGTGTCGCACTAAAAAACCTCTTAGCGTCACACCATTTTTTGTCGTTTTGCAGAATTTTATTCAAAAATCAACAAAAAATATAAAAATTGACTTAGAGGTTACATGTAGTATATTTTCTAAAAGTACAGTAAACGTGCTATCTAATGGTGTATAGAAAAATTCTCTTACCTTATGTACATGAGATCCACTTTACGCCAAATTTGAAATTTATCTTTCTTTCTGTTCATGACCAGGCATATGAAACTTAATTACATACACAATACCAAAAATCCAAGATATACGTATTGTTCAAAATTTTATAAGGAAAAAGAATATGTCTAGATATGTACAGTTTTTACAATTAAAATTGTCAAAAAACTAAAATATGTACACTGGCTAAAATCACTGTTTGTGAGCACTTATTGAGGATGCACTGTCTTCCTTTTCTTTCGAGCCTTTACGGGCCCCCAAAAATGATCCAGCTTAGGGAAACATTCCTTATGCACCCCACAGTTACATCCTGGGCACCAATATGTTGTCTTTCTTTTGCAAATAGGACACAATTTGTTAGATTTATTAGGAATTATTGTTATTTTGTGCGGAGTATCACCTGAAGGGCCAGCAACAGGAGCTATGTCTCTGGTATATGCCAGGGTTTCAACAATACTAATGTAATACCTTCTTCTATCAATAGGTTTGTCTGTATTTAGGGTGTATAAAATATAAGAATTGTATAGAGAAATGTCCAAGAGATTGTAAAAAATGCGTTTCCAATATTTAGTTGTCTGGTGGCTGCAAGAGAGATGGTAAACAGCTTTATCACTCACATCAACCCCTCCCATGTATTGGTTGTATTTATCTATAAGGATTGGTTTTTTAAATTCCCTTCCTTTCTTGCTCTTGACCAGCTTATCTTCGGCAGCTTTCTGAATCGATCGATCGTACTATAAATTACACGTGCGTAAACAGGTGTGTGAATCATTGCCCGAATTCGGGCGAAAATCACCTAGAGGGTTAAAGAAGAAGTGAAAAATTCAAAATCAATGCAGAGCCTGACCACAATACATAGGGACTTGGACAAATTTACAGTACCTTCATTTTACCCTAGGAAGGTCTAGTTCGTGCTAAGAAAGGATTTTGTGAAATTTTAATATTGAGGTGCAAAAATCATGAGTTTTTGTAAAAAGCTTGCATCTTTTTAAAAAAATTACATAGAGGCTGATTGGAAAATCAACGCACAGCGTAAACCGTAAAAGATAGCTACTTGAAATTTGTTACAATACCTTTGTTTTATGGTCTTAATGCATTCTAAGAAAGGATTTTTGGAAATTCCATTCTTGAGGGGTACAAACAGCCCCCAAACGTTCATTTTTTATTTTTTTATTTTAAGAATAAGATTGGCATTAATTTAATAATTTATTTAAGGCAGCTGATACAAAAAGACATAGGCATGACAAAAATGTAGGTATGTGATTAATTATTGTATTATTTTTCATATGTTGAGAAATTAGTTTGATTTTAATTGTTTTTAGTTATACATATTAATTCCCTGGAAAAGAGGTTTCATTATTTTAATTTTTTATATAACTCAAATTCTTTTTTCTTGCCTTTTTTCAAGACATGGTTATTTTCAAGACTAAGCCGTGATTATATTCGTAGATGGCGAGGATGTTCCTCACCGTGTGATTGAGATTCGTGGGGATGGTGCATACCTATTTCACTCCCTGTCTTATTTTGCACATGGTTTAGTGTCTGAGGCACGGGTAACTATCTTAAATCAAACTATTCACTATGAACCGGGTAGGCTAACGATACTCTAATAAGCTACAATACATATCTGAAATATTCAAATGTGAAACGTACGGTATTACTTTCTTGTGAACTCAATGGGGCAGGAGACTTTTTCCCTTTCGAGTTTGAAATATGTAGGGATGGCAAACTTCTGGCTAAGTATGGAGAGAATGAAATGGATAAACGTTTCTGGTTTCAGGGCAAATCATTTAGAAGGCCACTTTAACGTCTTACTTGCTGTGACATCAACATCTCCTTCAACTATGAGAACATCTCCACCTAGTAGCTCCTCTGATCCTATGGACTGTCAACCATCCTGTTCATTCTACACATACCCTACACAATTCCTCAAGCTTCTCTGTTAGGCTCCATTATTATGACTGATTCTGATGTGTCTGTTACAATAAAACTCTCTCTGAACTACTTTTCTGATTTACTTTTGAGAATAGATGATGGTAGATATACCGAATCTGAAGGAAAGATCAATTTGCCCCTATAACTAAGAAAGGTGGTAATTACTCTAAAGGAATTAATAGACAGAATATATCCTAATATTACAAATTAAACATAAATCAACCGAGTGGCTTTGTGAAAGAACAGTATTAACTGCAAAAAATGAGACAGCTGTAGAAATTAATGATATTTTACTAAACTCTCTTCAAGAAACAAAAGTTGAATACCTATTGATAGATTCAACTATAAGTACACAATGCTGTATAGTTTCCAACTGATTTTCTGCATACTCTCAGTCTTAACTGGACTTCCGCAACATACTGTAGACTCACTTTAAAAATTGGAACACCGGTTTTGCTTTTCAGAAACCTTTTAACACCAAAGTTATGCAATCGTACACGTTTACGAGTAACTGATCTTCATAAAAATGTTATTGAAGCAACTATTATTACTAACAGTACTAGAGGGGAATCTGTATTTTTTATTCCTAGAATCCAATTAATTCCTACAGACTATCCATTCCAATTCAAAAGAGCACTGTCCCCTATTAATTTGTGTTTTGCAATGACTGTTAATAAGTCTCAAGGACAGTACTTAAAATTTGTAGGCATAGATTTGGGGAAGCGTGCTATTCCTACAGGCAATTTTATAAAGCCTTCTCTAGAGTAAGCAGTCCATCAAGTTTAGTTATTTTAGCACCAAAAGAAAAGACAAAATAACATAGTTTTTAAGTAAGTTATTTTTAAAATTCTTAAATGTGCTTCCATAATATTATAGTAAATTGTTGTATTGCGAATTTATAGCTTGAAATAAAAAGTATTAGTTTAGTTACATGTTTTTTTTAATCTTTGTAAGAATAAAAACCAATGTGAAAAATCTATTGTAAATACAATAACACATACTCTTAACAACTATCATAATTAGTGTAGATGATACAAAATAAATGGCATGATAAATAGGAATATCTTCTGCTTCATACACAACTTTTAAACCTAAGTTCATAAACTAATATCCTTTTTTGTTTACCAATACTTATAATTTGAATTAAAAAAATTATGAATTTCATACGTTTTGTAAAAACTTGAATATTTGTGGGCGAAGCCGCAACGGGGGTGCTAGTATAATTATAATTTTTGTATTTTACGGATTTCTGTTTTTGGTATGATTGATTGTAATAATTATATGATATATCATTGCTATTATTGATCATATCTTAATGGATGCTTTCGAAGTTATAGATTTGTATTTTTATCAGAAAGTTCTTTTTATCAAATTAGCAAATAAATTAAAATAGTAATTATCAAGTATATTATGAAAAATGTTGTTCAATAAATGTTTTAAAAATTTAATTAGCCCTTTATTTGGCACTCATGGTTTTTCTGTAGTGGTTGACACTAACATATCGATAATGATATAAAATTTTGGGAATCTAAAACTTAAGTCAATATAGGCAATTTTCTCACAAACAGTATATTCATGGCAATTCATGATTTCATCAAGTAATTTATACTTTTTTAGATGAATCGTACAAATGGCAGTCACACATTCCTATAGCGGAATGCTGTATTAGAATATTTCTGCTTTAATTTGTATAAGATTCTTTATGAAGAAAACTAGTGTAAACAGCACCAAAATAGTCTGATGATAGCTGTGGCATGTGAAGCCCCCTCCTCACTTCTTGCCCAGCATGTTGTCAAATATAAATTCATTGAAAACATTGATGATTTGTCTAAGCATCTGTTGCAGTAAACAAAACAACATAACTTGTTATTATAAATAAATGTAAATGTGTTGGTTATGTATATTTAGTGATATAATTATGAATAAAAACAGCTATTTCACTTGATATACAATATTTAGTGGCATTAAATATTTAAATTAATATGATGCTGTACAAAGTTACAGGATTGACATATACCATAGTTAATTTTACCACTACCTTTTAGAGGTCTTTATATAGTATCATACAGTTGTTTTGTAAACAAAATGCCGATTAAATTGACAGTATTGAACATATGTATACTTGTCATAGATGATACATGTGATCGAGTGGTTCTCTGCAACGATATGGCAACTACACCTAAAATGTCATCAGACTATTTTGTTGTGATTTACACTAGTAAACTATAATACTATTATTTATTTTCTCATTCATAATATTCTGCATAACTTAAGGTATAGACATAATAGACAAAAATCAAATATTTTTGGTTAGGTTATACAAGAAAATGAATGTTACTAAATTGAAAAGTAAGGGTGTATGAGATTTAATTTTATTTTTATTTGCTATAAATATGTTTGTTTTGTTTGACATAATTATTGAGGAATAAATATTTTACTTTTGATAAATAAATATTCTTCAAGAATGTCATATTTTGTCCTTTTGAATATGAAAATAGTATCAAATCTTCTTTCGAAAATAAAATTTTTATTGATAAGTGAAAATGTAAATACAAACTGGTTGCTTTTTGGTAAAAACAAAATAAATATTGCATATTCAGTAATAAAAAATAAAAAAAATGTACCGGTATTGAAAATATTGCTTTAAGAGTACTTTATATCAGTTTACTGTCACAAAGAACAAACGAACACAGTTTTGAATGAAAAATCAAAATGGTTAGCTTATATGACAGTATCTCATACTTTGTTTCAATGTGGTAAATTGAATTTATATCATATTATTTTATTGAGATCTCTGGAAAATAAATTTCCAAATGCTCGATTAATTGGTATATTAATTTAGTATGGCTATCCCAGATAATCTTCGTTATAAAGTACATAGATAGACATGGTTACAGTCTCAATATTTTAGTTTTTTCTGTTATTTATGACTTGATCTTTAAATTTGATATATCGTCGTAAAATAGTCATCAAATTTTGTATTTGTAAATTTTTGCAAAATTTATGGTTTTTAAGGTATCAAGTTTATTTATGGTACGATACTCAAGAACTCGACTGAACTTATAAGCTGTTTGTCATGATTTTTTTTAGTTAAAAATCAAAATTTGTTTCAAAAACTATTGCCAAAGACTTGGCTGTCATTTAGTTTATAAATTGATACTTCATCATATGTTAGTTATAGCACAGACCAAACATTATACTTCCTTGATCCCTGGTAGTAGTAATGTTAGAAATTATTATGTTTTTTTAATTGGTCAAACTAATTGACTATCAGGAAAAATAACTTATTTATTAGTTGGTTAATTAAGTAGTCAGCTGATATCCCTGGACAATAATGTAATAATTTGTTTACTGCTGTTCTGAGGACAAAAATAAACATATGGTGATCTTTGAAACCATATGATTATGTCATTTGTTTTACACTAGAAACAAAATGACAAGACTTGGTCCAAAACCACTGTTGTTAGGAGAGGTCTAGCATAAGAGTCCTACTTCTATAAATGATATGCCAGACTTGCTCAATGTTCTCGGCATATCAAACTACAGAAAAAACCTAATACACTTGTTACTAAGCAATACTACCAAACAAGGGCATTTATTTATTTTTTATTTATTTATTCGTAAGACGCCGATCGTCAAGATATGGGTGAATATGGGTTTCGAATGAGTGTAGATGAGCGAATGTAGTCATTGTTACAAACTAAGGCCGACTTATTCCTTAGAAAGTGTCATTAATTAATAGCCCAATGACAAATGAACAGCCGGTGATTATTAGCTGATCCTTCTCAAAATGTATTGACTCTGATTGGGATCGAACTGAGAACCTTTAGCACATCAAGCTGAATTGATTGAACCAACTACGCTACCGACCAATTAAGTATTAATTGGCATACTAAACAGTACTGCTCAAAATAATGATTTAATCCTAAACAAGGCAAACCATTTTATATATTATCTAGAATACTAATAGTAATGACCTTAAGGTGTCTAAATTCTAATCCTTTTCTCAATATATGCTTGGTTTATGAGTTATATTTAACCATTGAAACCATAAATTGGACTAATTTAATGTATTCGACTGAATACAAGTTCTAATTAACTGAAACATATCTCGGGTACATGAGTTAAAATTAGACATTTTCAGGCCAACACAGTGAGTATTGTAGATAATTATGTCAAAATAAAATTTACTATAAAAAACAAGCATGCATTCATAGTTAGCTGCAGTTTGACATTTTGAAATTAAATAAATAAAATATATTATCTAGCTGAGACGTAAATACAGCTTCCACAATTCTCTTAATTGCATCTAAGGCTACAGTGAGTTGCACACAGTTTGATACAAGTCGTTATATTTTGAATCTCCACAATGTTACACTCCCAAGAGGTCAGCTACATTTTATTAATTCGATTAAGAAAGTATAGGAAATAAAGCCTACAATCAAGTTTAACAACTTTCTTTATAAAGCATCACGGAATAATAAATAACACATCCCTTCAAATGCCTTAGCCCCTTTCTCATTGTAGACTTGACAGGCTCACCCATCCCACAGAGAAAAAAGAATCAGAGGTCGCTTTCTCAGCAATCACCCCAAAGGCTTTTTGTTAATTTTAACTTATATTAATCTTTATAAATTTTTAGTAATTTATGCTTCAAGATTTGTATTGTAAAAAAGGGACTGACAATGATGCTGGCTTGCCATTCACACAGAAAACTAACTACTCGACACCTATGCAGCGCACTATTTGGAAGTGACCTCTGTTTCTTTCTCTATGTGCCCATCCTCCAATTTTCAAAATTATATACCATAGTGTCAACCTAAACTTTTGCTCACCACACTTTTTGATAGTAACACCTTCCCACATATAACCATCAAACAATAAAATACTTTTTCTGAAATATTGTATTCAATATTTCAAAAGTTTGTTTTGTTGTTGATGATTGAGAATGAATTGTTAGAAATATATTACTTGTAGTTGAAACTAGATAATGAAGAAAGGATTTAATGATTCTAAAATTGCATTTTTGTAATCATTTAAGATAGATTCTACCCACACACATGTTCATTGTTGATGGCCCTCCTTCTCATTTGTTTTTGTTGACATAA
>JAQJVL010004230.1:0-47900 GCA_035578905.1 Stictocephala bisonia | reverse complement strand
AGCCTGAGGGGGGAAAACAATTCGGCATATAAGGGGCTTCCGGGGGGGGAAAAGAAGGGCCCCCCCATAGCGGGGGCCATTTTTGCATCCACAGACAGTCTTGCAGCCAAAAAGTTGCCGTCTTTGAATGATGTTCTCAATGAAGCAGTTAAAGTAGTCAACTTTGTTAAAGCCAATGCAACAAACTCCAGACTGTTCAAAGTGCTTTGTGAAGATATGGTGGCATTCACTCCACGTTGCTTTGCACACTGAGTAAGGTGGCTATCTCGCGGAAGGTTCTTACAAGACTTTTTGGAGCTCAGACATGAACTGCAAGTATTTTTTGAAGAGCATCCTTTTTATTTAGCCTTAGCCTCCAAGTTTCATGATAGTGACTGGCTTCAAAAGCTTGCTTATTTAGCTGACATTTTTTCACAGATCAATAAACTCAATTTAGAGTTACAGAACAGCTCAATTACAGTATTCAAAGTTGCTGACAAAATTGAATCCATGTTGAAGAAAATTGATTTTTGGAAAACCTGTATTCAAACAATCAAGCTGAAGTTTTGGCACGCTTCATGATTTCTTGAGTGACAATAATCTGCCCATAGCTGACAAAGTGAAATATCAAATAGTGACACATTTGACAAACCTGAATGGACTCTTTTACAAAGTATTTTCCTAACGAGGTGACGGAGAGAACTGGATTGCAGATCCTTTCAATGAAGAAAACGTCAAGACTGCTACATTGACCGTTCATGAGATGGAAAAGCTCCTAGAACTTTCAAGTGACTCTTCCTTGAAGTCCGAGTTCAAAAAGAAACCCCTTGGACAATTCTGGGTGACCATAAGGGATGAATATGGACCCTTAACCACAAAAGCCCTTCTGGTTTTACTTCCTTTTACAAACACAGAACTAGTTGAGAGATCGTTCTCTTCCTATGCTTTTATTAAGAACAAGTATAGGAATAAGCTAAATGCAAGTCCTGATTTAAGAGTGTATTTATCAACCTTTGATATTGATTTCAAAATATTATGTGCAACAAAACAGGCCCAAGGTCACACTAAAACAGTTTTGACTTGTTTTAAGAATAATTTTGATTTCATTTTTTTCAATAAACTTATTTGCTAATTCTAGTATGTTTTCGTGATAAGAAACATTGTATTTACTTTGTTATTATTTTTTTTACAGTTGGTATTTAGAATTTACTAAGTTTACTAGAAACATATATAGGCCTAATTTTGGAACAATAACTTTATCGTCAAATAAAAGATAAAAAAAACTCTTGCGTAAATATTTACTTTCCATGATATATTTCTTGCAACTTTTTTTCTTGGGGTACAATTTGAAATAAATTTATCTCAAGGGGTACGGCAGTAAAAAAAATTTTGGGAAACCCGCTGGTCAAAAACAACTTTTTTGCAGTAAAAAACGCCCTAAACAACAAACATCAAAAATTTTTTTTTTAAACAAATGTACATTTTTTGGGTTTAGGGAAAAGGTTTTAGGGGAAAAAATTTTTATTTTTAAATGTTCGTTATTGTTTTTAAATATTTGTTTTATATTTTTTTAAATTAATATTTTGAAAATGTTTTAAAATTTATTGATTATATTTTTTATTAAAAAAATTATAACAAATTTTTTTTTTTTTTTTTTTGGGAAATTTTTTAGAAAGGGAAATCAACAAAAAACTAAATCAACCCATCGCTAAAACGGCAAAAAAAACCTCAAATTCAGTGTACCTCTCGAAAAGGGAAAACAGGCCCTTCATAAACAAACCAAAAATATAATTGGTAATGTTTTAAATTTTTTAAAAATTTTGGCAGACAACCCTGAAGAAACGAAAAAAACAAACTTTTTTACAAGTAAGGGGAAATTTAACGCCTAGGCGTGAAGTGTATCTGAAAAAATGTCCAAAAAATTTAAAAAACAAATTTCTAGAGCAGTAGGCAGCGTTTGAGAATATGAGTATAAATCTAGGAAACGTTAAAAAACGAGAAAGTAGGAAAACGCAATTGGAGGGATTTTACAAAAAAGTTGTACAGAGGACGTTTTTAAAATGTTATGACAGAGGGGGAGTTTCCCAAAGCCAAAAAAAAATTTTAAAATGAATTAGAGCACAAAATAAATTACCCCAGATTAAAGTTTTCTGTAATCAGAATATTAAAATCACTTGGGTTTTAAATTTAAAAAGTCAAATTGTTTGGCCGTAAAATTTTTAAAGGGGCTTTTCACGATTTTGGGCTGCTCGGGGGGAAAATTTTCTGTAAAAAATTTTGCATTTTTTTAAAACAAATGATACAAGGCCTAAAAATTTTTTTTAATAAAAACCCCTTGGATATCCCAAAACCAACCAAAAAATTCCCATTTGGCAAACTTTAAAATAAATTTGCGGTTTAAAAATACCAACGGATAAAAAGGGGGTGGGCTTATAATCGCACACGCAATTGCTGCAGGAGGCTTCAATCCAGGAGCGAAGCTTGTTTTTCGTGGGGGCAAAAAATTCCGAGTGTGTTTTACCATACTGGGGATGAATGGTACTTTTGTTTAAGAAATTGGTTTTTTGATCAGCTACAGGGTAATCTTGAAGGGGGGGTTGGTTTTATTTTTTAGGGGACAATGCAAGTTACCATTCAATGCTCAAAGACGGGGTTTCCCAAAAAATCAAAAATTGGAAAAAACCAATATTTTTTCAATGATTATATTTTATTAGTGGAAATTTATCCCACACGATCCTACTCATAAAAAAACTGAACTTTTATTTTATAAAGGGAATTTAAAGTCAAAAAAGAAATTTTTTTTATCTTGATCATGTTCCCAAATTTAAATGGGCCACGGGGGGTTCGCTTGCCCCCCTCCTTTGCCTTAAAACCCCAATTAAAAATTTGTAGGGGGCCTCAAGTGAGAGGGAAGTCCCTTTTAAAAAAAAACCCCTTTTTAAACTGGTGACTTGGGGAAACTAAGCAGAAGAAGCCTTAAAAAATGCACCCAAAACACCGCTGATTTGGGGAAAAAAATGTGTAAGACACGCAAAGAGCCCCAAGGAAGTTTGACTTTCACGGGCAGTTTTCCCCCGGGGTGTCATTATAAACCCTATCGTAAATAAACATAAATAAACACCCCAGGATGCCCAATGGTGACAAATTTTAAAAAATTTAAAAATATGCGAAGTGAATGATATGGCCTATATTAGGCTTATTTTTAAAGGGAAGCTTTTAATACAATTTAAATTAAAGTTTTTTTTTTTAATATTGTTTTTTATTTTTTTTTTAAAATTTAAAAAAAATTTATGTTCAACAATGTTAATTTTTAATTTTTTTCTATGTTTTTTTTGGGGGGTTTTAAAAAATTATTTAAATAAATTTTTTATTTTTCGCCAGAGTTGTGAACTGACAAGGTTCATAATTCTGGCCGGGGAAAATTTTAAATTTTTCTTCATTACAAAAAACATGCCTATCAAACATTATTGTTTTTTGTGATTTAAATATCAGTTTAAATTTTCGTAAATCGCCTAGACTTATAGATAATTTTCAAAAGCATTCCACAGTCTAAATTTAACATTTATAACTAAGAAATTAAAGCCCCTTTCATAGGCCCTTCGGACTGTCGGGTTCTAACTGTTCATTTTCGATGTCAGTGAAAAACCAAAAGGGGGTTTTCCCCGTATAGGCTACTAGATGGTTTTCTAATGAAAAAAATATTACTGAAAGGTCCCAAGGGGGTATCTTTATATCACAAAAAAAAAGGAGAGGGGAAGGGGTTGTTTTTTAACTTTCGTCCGGCCCGAACGAAGGACCATGTTCATTGGGCCCCGCCTTCAATTAAAATTTTTGTTGATTAAAGGGAACACACGGTCCGCCCGGCCTCCCGGGCATTTCTAACTGAAACCTTTAAGAACTGCCCAAATTTTCATCATTTATCGTTGGCTGAGTCAGGCCGAACTAAAAGGAATTTTCCCTTTCCACGGTCAGTTCGAACAAAACCATGTGTTGGGGTTTAAACGTTGTATGGAATCCCTTTTATAATGAAAATTTGGTAAAAAAAGCCTAGTCACTTGTTAAATTTTTTTTTAAAAATTTTCTACAAAAATAAAATTTTTAAATCAACTTTAAAATCTATACAAAAATTTTCCCTTTTTTTAAAAAATTATCAAAATTTTAATTTCACCATTTTAAAAATTCCTAAAAATAGTTTCATACGTTTTTTTTGTAAACAAAATCCCAAATAAAATTGACGGGTTTTTAAAACAATGAAAATATTTGTCTTAGAAAAAAATTTTTGGGGGTTGGGGGTTTTTTCTCAAAAACAATAGGGGTAATAACCCCTAAAATGTAATTAACTACTTTGGGGCAGTTTATTATTAGCCCATTTATCTACTTTTTGGAAAAATTTTTGGGGCAAAAAAGAAAATGGCCCCTGTTTTTCAAAAAACATTGTAGTTCATTTTTTTATTGCCTGAACTTTTTTTTTTTTTATCAAACAGTTTTATCTTTTTTTTCCAAAAAAAAAGTTTTTTTTCCCGGGGGCCTGTTGACAATATGTGATCTGTACAAGCTACTAAAAATGTATTTTTTGGGTTTCCAGAAAATTTTTGTTTTTTTCCAAAAATTTTTTAAATCCATAAAAAAGGGGAAAGCGGGGCAAAAAAACCATATTTTTATTTTTAAAAGGGTTTTCCCTTAAAAAAAGCATTAAAGATTGTTCTACTCTACTTGGGGGTTACCCTGGGTTTTTAAAAACCCAAAACATAGCCCTAAATTTCCAATTTATTTCTTATGAAGACAGCAACACCACCCTTCTGTAATACAATCTAAAACAAACATTTTTATTAAAGAATATTTTTAACCCAATTAAACGGGACTCAACATATCTTTTTTCATAAAAAATTTCCAAATTTAAAAAAATTTTTTTCAGGGATAACAAAAAAAAAACCCTTTTAAAAAAAATTTATAATCTTTTTGACTTTACTATTTTAAAACTAACAATGTATTAAAAATTATCTTAGATATTTTATAAAATAACAGTAACAGCTAAAGTTTTAAGTGTTTATTTATTTTTTTAGAAATTTTTAACGGGTTTCAAAACATAAAGCTAAAAGCATATTTTAAAACCAGAAAACAGTTAATTCTGATGATGCCCAATTTACCCCAAAACTTCAAATTTCACGGGGAGCAGTTTAAATCACGAAATTTTAAAAAAAAAGGGTCATTTTTATTAGTATTTTTTAAAATTGTTTGGGTTTTAATAATCTTTTATTACTTTGAAATGTTTTTATGTCTTTTTTATGAAAAGAAAATTTTTTTTGGAAAATTTCCTCTTACAATTGTTTTAAAAATTTTTAAAATTGTCAGCACTGGTGGCGCAGTGCTGAAACCCAGTTTAAAGGGGGAAACAAAGTTTTTGGGGGTTTTTTGTAGGAAAAAAGGTTGGGATGCCGGTCCTCTTATTACCGACATGCGGTCCGCTTATGATTGCTTTTTGGGCGGGGAAACACAACTAGAAAAGTCGGGGGGGCCATTTTGGGGTGGTAATCATTGTGCGTATTTTTTGTTTTGGGGGGGATAAATTGAGTATCACGCTTACCCCAATTAGCTGAAAATCAGCCCAAGCACTACGTGGTTCGGATTGCATGTAAAGCGGGTAGGTCCCTTCTTTGGCCCTGGCTTTTGGGGGGCTATTAATAAATTGCCCATTCGGGGGAAAACAGTTGAACTAGATAGTAAAACAAAACTACAACTTATAACCATTCATATTCCCCTTTAAAAAAACCAACAATGTTGGGGTTCGGCGTCTAAATATTTAAGAAGTATAAAAAAAAAAAATACTTTTACAGCTAGTACGTTTACACCATTAGGATCTTTATATAAAACCTTTTAACCACAAAAACCTAATTCCCCCAATATTGGGGGGAACCCGGGGAGTGAAACCGGGGCAGGCGGGCCCAGGCATCCAAATTTTAAAAGAAAAATTTCAAATTTTTTTTTTGAGTAAAAAGACATTTTAGGTTATGTTTAGTTAGGTCAGTAAGAAATACATTTTTTTTACTGAAAAAATAATTGTATTGTAAAACCAATTATATATTCGTGTTCAGCAAAAGAAACGTTTCTTGAAAAACAGATTTTTTAATAGTTGGTTTTTCATTTTAAAATTTTTAAATTTTTTTTTTCATTTTTTTTTCGGTAAAAGCGACTTTCCCAAAACCCCATTTGAAATAAACCCTTTCTCAAAAAAATATAAACTCATTTTTTCCACCACTTTTGAAACAAGAATTTGTTTTTTTAAGAAGGGAAAAAAAAGTGTTTAATTACCCACATTTCGGGCAAAATTGTAAAATTTTTTTTAAATTGCAAGAAAGCCAAAAATTCCCCAAAATATTTTGTTTTTTGGGAACAAAATCATCTTAATGGTTTTTTTTTAGGATTTTAAGCTTTTACATAGCAAACTTACCCTTTTCTGTTGGGGCCCTTTTTTGGGAACCAGGAAGGGCCCAAAACAAATTAAACAGTACCCAAAAAATTTAAAACATGATCAAAACTGGAAAAAAAAAAATTGTTTGCCCCCCCAAAAAAAATGGAATGTTTAAGAAAAATTTAAAACTATAAAGTACTTTTATTAATGAAAAGAATTCAAAAAACACTTTTTAGTACAAAAAAAATTTTGAAAAAAATTTCCCTTTAAAAAGTTGACAGTTTATGTTTTTGGGAAAAAACCACCCCTCTCGTGATATTATTCCACCCCTTACAGCGGGATAGGAAAACATTTGGGCGACCCGAGGCACAAACTTCTCACCTGATTTTCCTTGCCCAATTTTGTTATTGACGTTCCCAAAAATTTGGACATACCAATATCACCTTTTGGGAAAAAGTTGGTAACACTGAGAAAGATGAAGTATAGTATAATAAAGTAGTTTTAAAAAAACTAACGACTTTTAAAAGCGTTTCTTTTTTGAATAAAAATATTTTATTTTTACAGGGTTTTTTAAATTTGAAATTTAAAAAATGAAATTTTTTTATTTATGGAAAACTCCTTTTTAAAAAAAACCCAATTTCAACAATGGCAGCCAAAGTGAATAAATGTTATCGTTTTTCCTTATGTCAAACTGGGCATTTATGATCAAAAAATTAGTAATTGAAAATAGAAAAAATTTAAAATTTTAAACTACATGATTGCAAACAAAAAAGGGGAAAAAATAAAAAAAGCTTTAAACAAATTAGTAAAAAATCAATAACAACAACAACTTTTTACTAATCAAAAAAACAACCCAAAAAATACTCATTCTTTTTGAATAATACTATCAAAAATTAGAAAAATGAGAGTGATTTTTTTCTGAGCTCAATTAACCCAGCCTCAAAAATAGACGCTTCAATCGTAAATACACAGCGCCCAACAGATTTACTGTAGTACTCTTTTCCCGGGAAGATTATTCTGGGGGAGTCGTTGGCCGTCAAAAAAGGAAATGGGAACGGGCCCAAAAACGCTTGTTCCCGGGACGTTGTAACCTGGGAAACGGGAAACCGTGAAATGACTTTTTTTAGGGGGGGTGGACCGACAAAAAAACAGGTTTGGAAATGGGGGGTTTCCAATTTTGAAGCACGTAGAAAAAAAGTGACAAAAAAGATCGGGACAGTCCACCTGCCACGAATTTTTTTCCCCCAGAGGATAAAAAGGCATCGCTTGTTGCCTTCTAGTGGAGAGGGGAAAAAAGCCCAAAGAAGTTTTCAACAGTTTTAACGGGTACATCGGCTTTAAATGAAACCCCGTCTGGAATAAAACAGCCCGGATGAAGCCCCGGAGGGATTCCCCCAAAAAACCGTTCTATGTGATTGAGCTGAAAAAGGGGAAAAAAAGACGACAGAGCCGTATTTTCAAATAAAACTCCTCCCCAAATACTTGTAGAAGATTTTTTAAGGCCTTAATACCAAGACCACACCCTCGATGTTCTTAGATGAAGCTGACTTTCCCCCCAAGGCTTTCCCAAAACAGATAAAAAGCCCAATATCTTGCCCTGCAGGTGTGAGATCAGCATGGGAACAAAAACCGAGTAGGGTTTAGTTGCTTTTAGCACATAAAAAAATACAACAGGATTTTGGGGCCCAGAGCGAGGGAATGAAACCGGGAAATTTTTGGGTTTGGCTTTTTAAGTTCATAACTTTGGGTAATGCAGTTTCCTCAATTAAGGATATTTTAAAATCTAAAGGGGTCTCAGAGTTAAAAGGGGCTCTAATAGCACGGTAAACCTTGACTCACCCCAAAATTTTTGGGCAGTAAAATTTTTCCCGTTTTAAAACCAAAAGTCTTTTAAAATAAATTTGAAGAAAAAAAAGGCCCCCAGGGTGCCCCCTAAGGACACCAAAATTTAGGGGCGGTGAAAGGCCTTGCCCAAGGCACCGGCAAACAAAATCAAAAATTTTCTATTATTTAGATAAGAGGGAAACCAAAAATTGGGCAGCCCCTTATTTCAAAAAAAAAATCCGTGAATTTTGGGCCCAAAAATATGTTTTAGATGAGGGATCGAAAGCTTTGAAAAAAAATCAATATAAACACAAATCATTGGGGATATATCGAGAAGGCTGACAAAATGTAATCTTTCGAAAAACCCGTTTGGGCTAACTTTTTAAACCTGCCCGAAAAAAAGCCTTTCTGCTGCGTTTGCTATTTTTTTTTAAAGGGGAGAACTAATATAGTTCAAAAAAAAAACTTTAAAAAAACTTCCCCAGAAATTTTTTAATTCCCAAACAACCCGTTGTTGATATGTTTTCCCTTTCTTTCTCTTTCTAAAAAAGTAAAATTACATTAAATAAGACAAAAAAAATTCCATTTTTATTCCAAAAAATTTTCAAAAAAAAAAAACTGGTTTTGGAAGGGTGTATGCAGAAAAAAAAAATACGGTATCGGATGACAAAGTGGAGTTACCAAATCAATCGTGGGCCCTAAAAATTTTAAAATAAAAATTTATCCGGGGCAAAGTTTTTTAATTTTTCATTAAAATTTTTTTAGAAGATAAAATTAACCATACTTTTTCCCTAAAATTGTATTTTTGGTGATGGGGGGGGGGCACGCATTCCCGGGGGAAATTTAAGGTCGTTCGGCTGACGGGCAATGCCATCCCCCTGAGCCGAATGTATACCCGGGTTAAAACCCCAATCACCGATCGCCGTGCGAGCGTGTGGAGGTAGCCGACGGATGAACTCTTTCAAATGAGGGTTTAAAAAAATTAAATTATATCTCGGCCCAATTTCTTGGTTTGTATTAATTATCAAAGGGTTGGTTCCCAAATTTAATCTCTTTTAAAATTTAAAAGAATACTAAAAAAGAAGAAGGGGGAGATTTTCCAGGAAAGTAGCGTTGACATAAAAGGGGCGTCAGGGTACCCCATGGTGAGGACGGGAGGGCGATTTTTTTGGAAAAATTTGGGCAATCGATCAGTTCATTCATTCCAGTTTTGAATTTGGGTTTTTGCTTTCCATCACAGTTCTACAGTCAGCAATGTTATGAAGCCACAACAGACGCTGAATTTTCTGAAGATCAACTTTCATGTACGGGTACCCCAGTTTCACCCCAAACCCAAATCTGCAAAAAACTCCCCCTTAGACTGTTTTCATTAGAAGAAAATCTGTCCCCCCTTTATAGGTTTGACAATCCAAAAGAGGAAAACAAAAGGAGGGGTGGGGTTCACACTCCCGGAAAACCCCCGTAGAAGGGTCCTAAAGAAGACAAAAAGGAACCCCTAAAGAAAAGCCCGATTAAAAAGAAAAATTTTTTTCCCGGCCTTATTTAATTTTGGGAAAATGTGCTTCCCAAAAATTTCGAAAGTGGGTGTCAAAAAGCAACCAAGGTTTGGAACACTATGGGCCCCCTTGAAAGAGAAGAAACCCTGTAGCTTATAGTGAAACTGGAGAAAGTCAAAAAACCTTTCGAAAACCCTTCCACAAAATTTGATACTGAAACCCCCCATGTTTTTCCCTTTATTTTTGAGTCTGCTTTTCGAAATTTAATATCCTTGGGGCCTTTTTTTTTCCGGGGACCCGATTTGGGTTCTGCTAACCTCGAGCCATCTCCCCTCAACCAAAAAAACCTAGACTGAAAGAGGCCCTATTTTTCTAAAATTAGCCGAAAGATCTCTTTTCCTTCCAAAACCAAAAACCGACCGATTTTTTTTTTAAAACTTATATATTAATATGCTTAAAAAAACTGTCTTTGCGGGCCCCCCTAGAACATTTTAGCTTTGTTTGTATTTTTCCCATTAGGAAAAAAATGTTAAATTTTCCCTTGCACTGAAATTTTATTCGTTCCCAAAAAGTGTTTTATTTTTAATATTTTGTTTTTTTAGTTTTATTTTAAGAAAAATTGTTTTTTTGACCCACCTAGGGTTAAAGCCACTGATTCCCAAAAGTGTTTTATTTTATTTTTATGCTTAGTGAAATGTAGTAATGTTTTTTTGGCCCGCCTATGTCAAAATGACCACTGACGTGCCCTTAAAATGTTGTTTTTCAATGTTTCATAGGGGCCGTTCTATGGGTTTAAGAACGAAAAAGTTTTTAAAAAAATTAAAAATTTAAATTTGGCCATTTAAAATCTTGAAGATCTATAGTTATTTTAATTATCAATTTAATTATTAATTACAAAAACTGTAGCTATGGACCGATTAATTTTCATTTTTTAAAATTTCTTATTTTTAAATATGGCTTGTAAACATTAAGTCGGGTTTTAATGGATTATTTTTTTCCTTTGGAAAAAAACCAAAAAGGAAAAATTTTTTATTGAAGAAATTTCCCTGAAAAACCCTGTGCTGGGTTTGGAAAAAAAATTTCATTTTCATTTTGAATATTTTTTATTTTTAAAATTTTTAAAAATTTATTTACAAAATTAGCCTTAAAATCCTTATTGAAACCCTTGTTTAACCATTGCAGGCTTTTTCCTAAACCCACTTTTGAATATTTTAGGCATATTTTTAAAAAGTACGGGAAAAAAAATTTCATTATGGTAAAAATTTTTTAAAAGACCCACATTATTATTTTTTAAAAATTTTTTTTCTGTTAAAATATCTAACACTATCACCAAAAATTTAAAAATTAAATTTTTAAAAAAACGTAGGAAATTTGTGGGGGGAAAAAGGGATTTTCGAAAAAAATCTGCCCATTGTTGTTAAAAAAGTCAAGATTTTTTGAAAGTCTTAGAAATTTTAGCATATAAAAAATTTTTTTAAAAAATCAACTTTTTTGAATATCCTGAAACAGAATTTTTCAGGGTCATTATTCAATTATTAACTTTCATAATCTGGGATAACTGTGTTTGGGATTGCTAGTAAAAGGGGTAAAATGTTGAAAAACTTTTTGGGAGTACATTGTAGCACTCATCTTCAGGGTGAAAAAAGGTACTCGATCCCATTAACTCAAGGGGGTTAGAAAGCAGTGGTCGCCCTGATGCTTATTTGTACTCAAAAACTCGCAACATTTCATAGTGTAATCTTTAACTTTTTTTTCCCATTATATCTCTTTTTTTTAGCATAAATTTTTTCCAAATTTTTCTTTGTTTGAAACGCGAATTTTGAAAACTATTGGGGGTTAAAAAATTTTATTTCTTAAGAATTTCAAAAAAAAACTGTTTTAGTGGCAAATTGTCGGGTTAGCACCCAAAAGAAAGGGTAATAAAAAGGATGAACTTACTACACAAAAATAAAATTTATATATATTTTTTTAAAAGTTTAAATTTTTTTTTATATATAAATATATATATAAATATATATATATAAAAGGGACATGTACCCGATGTCTCGGGCCACACCTAGTTTTTTTTCAAACCACAGAATGTTGTCTAAGCTTTGTAGAGCTTAACCCAAACGTTTTCCTAGCTCCCACACTTTTGCGCAGCGCAATGCCATTTTGCAGCCCCTTTTCGCACAGTGTGCGTCACGCTGGGGGGGCCTTGGAGGGGTTTTTCCTAGATCCGCGGTTTGAGCGGCGCATTTCACCTCGTTCTTTTTTTCTTGTTGTTGGGTCAAAGGGATTTAAAGATGGTTCGCTTTCCGATTAGCAAGAAACAACTGGGGGATTTTAATGTTTTTAACGGGGAGGAAAAAAATTTTGACGCCCAAAATTGATTTTTTGTTGATCCTGGTAAAAAGTGCATAAATTGACCACCCCCCAAACTATACTTTAAAGGGAAAAGAAAAAAGATGTTTTTAAAAAACTGTTTTTTGAGGAACTTTTGCTTGACGATGATACAAAGTTTAAATCAAAAACTTTAAGTTACGCAAATAAATTTTGAGTTTATATTTATTTTTGATTGAAAGTGATCAAAATCCTATTAACCTACAATTCAATGCTAAAAAAGGTTTTAACGTCCCATAACAGCAGCCAAAGAAGTTTGGCAGTTACTTTAAAAGGTAATTTCAATAATTTTTAAAAAAAACCAAAAAGCAATTTGAAAATCCATTAATTTTAAACCCCTTTTAGTGCCGCCCCGACACCTTCGGTCGATGCATTTCTGTACTAAAAATGCCGCGACACAAAATTTGTCGATCCGTTTTTAAATTTTAAATTTAGAACTATCTTACTGAAATTAAAACTGGCAAGTAACGATGCAGACAGCTTCAAAAGGCATTGAAGTACTTTTTTCCAATCGATTTTTCGATTTTTTTACTCTCGTTTTTATCGATTTTTCTTTAAAGTTTACAAAGTTCGCTATTTGTTTGTTTTAACATTGTCCCGTTTCGGGTTGGCTGTTTTTTTAAAAATCAAAGTTTTTTAAATCATTTTTTATTGTATAATGGATAAAAATTTAATTTTAAACTGTGATAAATTCTATTTATTGAGGAATCTTTTAGATGCGTTACAAGTTTTGGAGAGTATCTGAATTGAACAATCAAAAAGGGTATGTAATGATTTATTTTCTATTTTAATTCTTTATGTTTAATTTTGGTTACAACATTTTTTTAGGTTAAAATTAGGCCCCCAATAAAGTAATTTTCTTTTTTTAAAACTTTTTTTTTTTTTTATAAGAATCAGAAAATTTACATTTTTTTCAAACTAAATATGTTTTTGCCTTTAAATTATCCTATTGGGTTAAAATTTTTTTTTTTTTTGAAAAATTTAAGGGGAAATTTTTTGCATGAAAGAAAATTTTTGTTATAAGGTTTTGTTCTTTTTAGATGCACAAAAAGACAGTATTACTGGAAAAAAATTAAAAAAAAATATGAAATATACATTTATGGACTCAAAGTAAAAATTTTTTATTTTTATCTTTTTTTACTTTTTTTTTTTAGTTTATAAATACTTAAAAGACAATAATTTAAAATAATTTAAAATCAAAAGGGTTGCAATAATAATCTTAAAATAAAACAAAACTTATTTTCAAAGTTTTTATGACCAAAAAAAAATTTTTAATATGATTTTTTTTGAAAAACCCTTACTTTTTGTCAGAATTGCTCGGAAACTTTCGCTTTAGAGGTCGTTAAAAGGCACGGCACAAAAAGGGTTAATATTTTAGTCTTTAAAAAATGTAATTCAATTTTTTTTAAAAATTGTACAGAAAAAAATTTGAAAAAACAGAATAAAAAAATTTTTAAAAACAAAAAAAAACAAAATGAATAAAAATTTTGTTTTTTGGGTTTATTTTAAATTAAAAAAACCAAACCCTTTTATCACCCCAAATGTTTTTTTTGTAAAAAAACATTTACAGTGTTTGGGGGGGTGTTTATACTTTAAAATTGAATTTTTTTTACAGGGAAAAAGGAAGTTTAAAATTTTTGTCAGGTACAATTGGGGCCTTTTTAAATAACAAAAAAAATAAAGGGTTTTTTTGTCCATGTAAAAAGGGAAAAAAACTCGTCAAATCTTATTTTAACACCACCCTAATTTTACCCAATTTGGTTAAAAAAAATTTTTCCCGGAAAAAAAGGGAAACTTTTGGGACATTTGGGTTTTTTCCCACTTAAATTTTCTATACTTGTTCCCTTAAACCCCCACTGAAGTTCCTTTATTTCTGCCCTCTACTTCATTTTCTCCTAATGCCCAAACCCAAAAAACTTTTAAGACAACAATCCGCAATGGTTTTGCATTTGTACTAACAGTAAAAAAGCTTTAAAAAACACAGTAAAAAGGGGAAATTAAGGGGTAATTTTTAAACTGTTTATTGATAGTCAGGGTGGGAAATCTCTCTACATGTTAGTTAAAAAATAAAATAAATTTCCAGTGTGTTTTGCTGGGTAAAACCTAACGCTAAGTTTAATATTTGTAGGGGTCAAGTGCAAAAATTAAAACCTTTTAAATGAAAAAGGATGACGTAGTAATTTTTTTTGGGCTGGTAAAAACGACTTTGAAAAGGGGGCCCGGCTGTAACGATTTCACGGGGGAAATTTTGGATGCCCTTTTTGGGGTTCTGTGTAAAACAGTTTAAAGGACAATCGTATTTGGGCTTTCCCTTTTTAGGTATGAACCCCTTCCCCTTAAACCCCTTTGAAGTTTCAAAAATTTAAAAATCTTTCTTTTAAAAATGTCACTTCGGGGACAAAAAAAAGGCATTTTTTTTTTTTCCCCCTTAAATTCGGGGCCTAAAATTTTTTTTTACGAAAAATGGTCTTCATTTTAAATTTTAAAAAGGGCCCAAATCATGTTTTCCCAAACCTTTTACATTGTGCCATAAGTTCCCAATCTCCCCCAAAAATCCTCTTCTAAAACACCAAACAAAAAATGGGGTATAAACTTTTTTCTGAAAATTTTCTGAGAAAAAACACCTACCCAAAACCCTTTAATGAAAAACCCAATCTCCATAACCCCCAAAAAGTTGACCCAAAAAACCCCCCAAAAACTATTTCAAATAACCCCCCAAGCCGTACTTTTAAAAAGAAACATTTTTTTGGGAAACAGCTCAGAAACCTCCTGGTGTCCCCTGGTATTTTGTTTTGTCCCCAAATTTTGTTTAAGTGCCACGGGCTCTCAAAAACTTTTAAAACCAAAATTTTAAGGGGCCCCTCTTCTCTAAACTTATTGAAACAGTTTTTTTTCCCCTTGGGGGAGGAAAATCCTGATAAAAATTTTTTTTTCAGAACATTCATTTAAAAACAAGTGCAACTTCAAAATTTTTTTGGTTTTTAAAAAAATTTCACTTTAAAAATGGTTTTTCTGTAAAACAAACACGAAGGGGGGAGGAGGGGGGTTTTTTGGTTTCGTTCCTATGTGGGATTGTCGGGAAAATTGCCCTTTTAACAAAAAAAAAGGGGCATTTTTTGAACGGGCCCGCTTTTTTCTGTGAAGCTTACCGGGGAAAAAAAAAATGTTGATACTTGTTTGTTAAAAGGCCTCCAACAAACAACTTTAACCTATTTCTTTGAATGTCCCCCCTTCGGGTTGTCTTGAAAATATGCAACGGGCACGAAATTTTAACTGTACGGGGAAGATTTTAAAATTAATTTACCAAAGAGATTTTTTATCAGAAAAACTTTTTGTCTCCCAAATGAAACCCCTTTTAAATTTTAAATATAAAAACTTCTTTACACAAGAAGGGGCCCTTGGGGGATTCGACCCTTTTGTTCGATCATGTATTCACAAACGTGTCAAATTTCTAAAAGCAGGGTTACGGGTTTTCCCGCATTAAAAGATCATTACCCCCAGTCTGTAAGCTTTAAATTTTTTTCCCCCCTTTCCTTAATATGAAGGAATTTTCTCTTTTAAACTTTGTAGAATTTTTTAAGATCAAATATAGATGTATTTAAAAAATTAAATATCAAAAGGGAAATTTGGCATGATTTACCTTGGGTTTAAAAAACATGAAAAATTTAAATATGAAGGTTTTTTAATCGCTTTTTTAACTATACTTTTTTTGTTTTTGGCTTTCCCAAGAAGAGAAAGAAAGAAAATTTTATAAAGACAAAAAAGTTTTAAAATTTTAGAAAACATACTCAAGAAAACCCAAAAAAAATGAACTTTAAAAATTTAAAAATAAAATAACAAAGGATCTTGAATCAACCCCATTTTTTACGATTATTTTTAAAAGGGAATTTTAAAAATGCAATATTTTTGGGGTAAAAAGGGGAACGAAAAATCAAGAAAAATATTAGAAAAAATAAAGAAATCTAATAATAAACCCAAAAATTTTATATGGAAAATAAAAAAATGAGAGGGGGCCCCCCTAAAGAAAAATTTTTTCTTTTTGGGAAATTTTAATAAACAAAAAAAAGGTGTTTTAAATAAATAATCCCTTACAGATAGCGGGGTGAATTTAAATAAAAAGTTTTTGGCCAGGGGCCCACCAAAAAGAACAAATTTTTGGGAAATAAAATGAAGGGACCCAGTGCCCGTTTTTAAAATTCACAAACCCATCACCAAGCTTTTTATTCTTTTTAAATCCAAACTTCTGAAAAAGAAGTTCAAGAAGTCATTACTTCTTTAAAAAACAAGAGATCGCGGGTTGTAGATAAAATTTATCGGGCAAAAGTTTTAAAGTCAGTATAAACCCTTTTGCTTCCGTCCCACCTGTAAATTTTTAAAAAATTTTTATTTTCTTCTGCTATTTTAAAAAATTTCACTCAAACTTGAAATTGGTAAGACCTATTTTAAAAAGGGAGGGAAAAAAACCGACAGTATTAACTACAGACCTTTTTCTTTTTTAAAACGGTTATAAAAAAGGTTTTTTGAGAAAGTTTGTTAAGCCCCCCCTATGCATTTTCCCGGGCCCAAAAACAATTTTTTTTTTGAAAATAAACACGGGTTTGTAAAAGAAAAAAACCCTACATCCAGTGAAATTTTCCCTTTAAAAACCCAATAATTTTTAGGGGATTTTGGATAGGGGAAAATTATTTGGGGGTCTGTTCTTTGACTTGGGGTAGGGCTTTCGACACTATAAACCATGAACGGCGGCTTGGGAAAATGGGGAGTTTGGGTTCAAGGCCTGGCCTTGTTTGGGTTTTAAATTTCTTCCCTTTTGGGGGAAGGGAGACAGTCTGTTTGCCCCCGGGGCTGATGAGAGGGGGAAATTTTCGAAAAAAAATTTTTTCCGCCTGACTTCATGAAACGGGAAGGGGGTGCCCCCAGGGATCCACCCTTTGGGCCTACAAAATTTTTTATTATTTTAAAAACAACCTTCCAAAAATGAACCCCAATTTTTTTCTAAGAAATGTCTGTATGCTAATGACACGTCCCTGTTTGTCGGGTTTTTACGGGGGAAAGTCTTAAAGAGCAAATATTCTTTAAAAATCAAAATATTTTTACTTCAGGGGTTTTGACAATAATCTTCTTTCCTAAATACACTGAAAACTCAATTTTAAACTTCCAAATTACAAAGCCCATCCCCCAACATCCATTTTTTTTGTTAGATGATACCCCAATTTCCCACCACCCCAAAAAACAAATTTCCCTTTGGTTTTAAAATCGGGATAAAAAGTAAAATTTTTTTCATTTTACATTTTAAACCTTTTTAAATGAATAAAATTAGTTCCGGAAATATTCGCCCTTCGAATTTTGGGCCCCAAAAATCATCAAATACAAATTTTTTTTTCTAACACCCTTTTAGGGAACTGATTTTCCCCCATTTTTGGGTTTTATGCTTTGCCTATCTGGGGTTGGAGAGCCCAAAAAACCCCTTTTAAAAATTTTTCCCGTCTTCAAAAAAAAGGGCGTTAAGGGAAATTTTAATTTTCTTTTGCCCAGACTTAAACCCCTTTGTAAAAATATTAAAACCCTTGAACATTCGACTTTTCCCAAACTTTTTTTCATCTATAAAACCCCTATCATTTTTTAAAAAAAAAATCTTTCAAAGTTCAGTAGTTCTCAAACACATAAAAAAGGGACCTCCGCCTTTTTCCCCCCCAAAAATTAAAAATTCCAGAACATCGCCCCGCTTTCTTTCAAAAAAAATCTCTTTTTTAATGCAATGAAATTTTTTCAAAAAAACCCCCCAAAAAAACCCCTTTTCAAACCGGGGCAAACAAACTTGAACTTTAAAAACAAATTTAAAATTTTTTTTGATTTAATAAGCTTTTTTTTACGGGGGGTTCCGGGATTTAAAGACTGACGGGGGGCCTCAAGATTTTTGAAAAAACATAACAAGATTTTAACTTTTGAATTAAGTATTCAATGATCTTTTTCGATTTTAATTTTTTTATTTTTGTTGTTATTGTGTATAATTTTTAAATAGTGAAAGGTGATAAAATTTTATAGAAAAAATTTTTTGCCCAAGACAAATTTGGAATGTAACTGTTGATTTTGGGTAAAAAAAAGGGATTTAAATTTTGAGTTATAGTTATTTAAATTTGGGAAGGGTTTTTTTGGGTTCAGCAGATGACACATTGGGCGAAGGAAGAGGCGTTTTTGTTGCCCCGGGTTTGGGTTGAAAGATTTTGGAAGGGATGGGAAAGGGACTAGTGATTTTTTTTGCTGGTAGGTAAAAAGGAAACCCAAATCTATTGGTGAATGGGGTCTAAAAATTTGGCATTTCCATCTCATTGCGACGGAAAAAAAAATTTTAAATTTTCGTTTCAACTTTTTTTTCCCGTCACTGAATTTTTTCACAGTCGAAAAGTTTTTGGGGCCCTTTAAGAAAGCTTTAAAAAAACGGGAATCGTATCATCTTATTCGCCTTGTAAAAGAACCTGTTAAAGGGAAGCTTCCTGTTTTCGGAACCTTTTCCACCTCCCTTTTTTTTTTTAAAAATTTCCACCAATTCCTTGTTGGTTTTTCCCAAACTTTTTTTCCCCCTTTTTTTTTAAGGGGGACCCCCTTTCTTCATAACCCTTTTTTTCGCCAGTAGAATTAACAGGAGAAGGGTTTTACGTTTAAAAACTTCATAGGAAAGGGTATCCAACCCTCATTACGAAGAAAATTTTTTGCAAATTTTTCCACAATTTTTGCGTTTAAAAAAAGTACCATGTCTTTACTGTATCCAAAAAATTTAAAGTCTGTTTCAGAAACTTGCCTTTCTTTTGGTTGCTGCTGAACCGTCCCAACCTTGGCACCTTGCTTTTTTCTGACCTGTCGGTGAAATTTGATGCTCCCCATCGTGTTTTGCATTCGCGGGGCCCGGGAAAAACATTTTTTTAATCTTGGGTATTTTATTTTGGGGGAAATTTAAAAACCCCGGGTTTCCCGGGGTACTTGTCACACCGGTTAAATATAAAACCCGGAAGTTTGGCCCGCCTTCAATGAACTTCGTGTGAAATTCTTTTGTCGGTTGCAAAGGCCCTTTTTTATTGTGTTTCCCAAAAAAAGTTATTGTCAAAAATCTAGAAATACCCGTTTTTAAAAAACCATTTTATTACTTGGAAATTAAATTTCTTTAATAGAACAATAGGGGCAATCCGGATGCAAAAAATTGGGCCCAAATTTTCCCAAAAATTTACTTAAAATTTTATATGATTTGGGGAAAAATTTAAATAAAATTTAACTTATAACTAAAAACCCCCGTTTGTTTTTTTTTCCAGTTTTCTTGCAAAGGGGAATCATTCCGACGTGGCATTTGCTTACAAATATCTCCCAAATTTAATTTTTTTTACTTTTGTGGCCGACGGGTTCAAAAGGCTTTGAAAAAAAAAATTGGGTTTCCGTTAAAATTTCCCTCCACCAGGGGAAAAAGTTGACTGGGAGAAAAAAAAAAGTGATTTTTTTAAAACGCTGGGGTTTTTTTCCAAAACGTTTTTTTGCTGCTTTAAAAAGGGGGTTTAAACATTTCGGGAAATTTGTATCACCAGCAAAAACGGGCAGTTTTTTTTTTTTAAAATTACAAAAAAAAACTTTTCTGTTTTGCTATTGGCTTTAGTTGTTTCCCAAAACTGCAAGTTGGGTCGTTGTTGAAAATTGGTTTTAGGGGAAAGGGAAAGGGTGACGGGGGGTATCTTTAAAAAAATCTTCTTTTTTCCACAAAGGTTGAAAAGGGTTCGTAAATTCCCAAAACTCGACATTCCGTATAACTCAACACCCGGGGAACAAAAAAATAAACCCCCTGTCTTTCCTCGTTCCCGCCCGAGGGGCCCGGGGTAAAAAGCGGGGTGTGAAAAGGGAGTAAGCAGAAGGGGAAAGGGACCCCCTTTTTGTTTTCCCCTAGCACTTTCCAAAATGCTAGTGTAAACCTGTAAACCAGTTTTTTGTATCCCTCTGCCGGGCCCCCAATGTCTCCCCCCCCCTCCGCATGTCAGAAAACCCTAAAGTTTTTGTTCCTTTCGTCTTGGCGTTGGGGTTGTTATTAGGGACTGTGTTTTGGTGGCCAATTGTTTTTTAATATAGTGCAGTTTCGCGTTTTTTTTTTTTTCGAAATATTTTTTTTGGGTTTGAAATTTACAGGGGCAGTGATTACTTGACCATGGGCATTGCAAAAAAAAAGAGAAAAAAGAAAAAGGGGTCAAAGAGAGGGAAGTTTGAAGTTTTTGGGGGGAGATTAGTTTTGGGGTGAAAGTTTTCAAAAAAATTAATGTTGGAGCTAGGTGGGGGAAAGAACAACATTGTTGGGTTTGGAAAAAAAAACAAAATCAAACATTGAGTTGTGGGGGTTTCAAAAAGACTTGCAGTGTCCCGGGGGGTTCGTTTGACCGGTACTTTTTTGGTTACTTTCGTCGTGGTTTTCCGGGGGTTTCCTGGGGACCCCTCTTTGCCCCGATTCGCTTTTTTTGGGGGCCCGTTGGCTCGGACCTTTTCGTTCCGTGTTCCACTCTTTTTCTGTGGGGTTGGCCGTCATTTTAGGGTTTTTCTCGGGCGGCCGATCTTCTAAAAAAGTCCGGCTAGATTTCCAAAACGAAAGTGTTCATTTTGTAATTTCAAATACCCTAATCCCCCTTTTTGGGGAAAATACTTTTTTTTTCAATGATAATTAAAATCGGCTTACTTGTGTTTTCAGGTTTTTTTCAATTTATGTTCTTTGTCGAGTTATTTTTTAAACCTTTTGGTTCGGGGCCACGTGCTCAATGTTACCTTTTTAGCATTTTTTTGTTTTTTTTTAGCTGGTTTTAAATTTTTAAATTTGGAAGTTCTGTTTTAATGTTTTGTTGAGCCTTTTTTTCAGTTGGGTTCCCGATTTCCCAAATTTTTTTGTTCTTTAAAAACAATAACAACCCTATCGTTTTGGGTTTGTTTTTCCCATTTTAAAAAAACCTATTGCCCCCTGTACTTAGCCAAATTTTTCAGTTTTTTTTTTTTTAGTTCCATATACATAAAAAATTCTTTGGTAATTTTTTTAAGTTGTAATTTGTTTTAAAAACTAAATTTCCCAAACAAAATTTTTTAAATAGCCAAAAAAAGGGATCTTTTATTTTTTTGTGTGCCCCAAATTCATGTACAATTTTGTCTGTTCTGGTTTTTTTTTTGCCATTTCATGTTATTATTTGTTATTTGTAGTTTTTTTTTTGGTTTTTTGGGCTGTACTTTTTTTAATTTGCTGGGGTTTTGGGCCCTTGCAGTCCAGGGTCCTTGGGGGGAAACTTTTTTCCCTCGGGCCTGCCTTTCCGGGGGGGAAGGGTCAAACCCATTCACTGCCACCTGGCCTGAGGCCCCATGCCCGTAAGCCTATTTCATTTACGTTCCATCCCTACATTGGGTGTTGTTCTTCTGTCCTCGGGGTCGTGCTTTTCCATTTTTTTTTCCCCCGGGCGGGGGGCGGGGGGTTTATTTTATGAAAAAAAATAAAAAAAAAAGAAAAAAAATTTTTGGGGAAAACTTTTTAAAAGGGGGCCTAGGCCTGGGAAAGAGCCTTAAACCCTTTAACTGGGCGAGGATCAACCCCAAGCCGGGGGGAAACTTGTATTTTTTTTAAATTTTAAAAAAAAAAAAGAATTTTAAAAAATACAAAAAGGGAACTTTGGATGTTCAAAATTTATTGTTATTTTGTTTAATTGTTTTATTTTTGTTGTTTTTATTTTTTTTTTTTTTATATTTGTTGGGTTCCCCTATGGTTAATTTTAATTATTTATTTATATGTTTGGGGCTATGATTGTTTTTTAATTTTTTGTTAAAATTTTAATTCTGGTGTCTTGAAGTGACTTTTTAAAAAAACGGTCCCGGGTTTTTTAAATTTTTTTAAAATTTTTTAAATTTTTTAAAAAACTTTTCCCAAAAGGTTATTATTGTTTTTTACTTAACTTCCTATTGGGAAGCCCCCCAGGGTTTCCGGCTTACCTCGGCCCTGGGTTGGGGAATTTTGGGTTTTTGGGCAAAATTTGCCGGGTTTTTTGGGTTGTTATAAAAAATTTTTCTAAATTTTCACTTTCAACTTGGTCTTTAATTTCTTACGTTTTTTTTGGGGTGTCCCCCTATCCCAAAAACCTGCAGTTGGGCCCAATGCAGTTTGTAATTTTTTTAATTTTTTTTGGTTTATTTGTAGCTTTAAATGGGGGGGTTTTTTTTTTTTGCTTTTGTCTTTAAAATCTTTTTAAATTTTAGTTTTTCCCTTGTTATTTTTTTAAAAGTGCAAAATTGGGATATTGGGGCTTTCTGCCAATTATATTGTGGCCTTTCTGCCTTTTTTAAAAATTGATTAATATTTTTTTTTCCCTTGATAATAAATTAGTTTTGCTCAGCTGCCGATTTTTATTTTGCCCCCTTCCAATGCCACCCGGATCCAATCGCTTGACTTTTTTTGAGCCATCCCCCAGTTGGCACGCTTTCCAGCTTTGGTGGGGGGAGGGGTTTCAGCGGGTGAATCGGGAAAAAAGGGGAGGAAAAAAAATTGAAAGGGGGGAGAATATGAAAAAGTTAGCGAGGCTCTTTTTTTTGGGGTTTGGGAGTCCACAGAGAAAGAGAACCCTTTTTTCGGGCCCCCCTTTTCTTCAAGAAAAAGCCCTAAATTTTTAACGAAGATTTTTTTAAGGAGGGGCAAACCCGGGTTTCACTGAAATCTTTGGGTTGGCTTGACCGTTTAGAAGAATTGGTTTATTTTGTCAGGCAACTCAACTTTTGGGGGGGAAAAAAACTTTCTGCAAAAATCGAGAGTTTTAAAGGGAATTAAAAAAGAGGTTACACTGTTTGATTGGGAAAAAAGGGTTTTTGAGTGGTGCCCAAAGAAAAACAATTGTGTTGAAATTTGGTCTGTACAAAAAAGCGTTTTCCCCCTACAAGACACTTTTCATCACAGCCGAAAAATCTGCTCCAGGATACAAAAGGAATTTAAAAAAAGCTGGGAAAATTTTTGGGGGTGCATAAAGGAAGGGGAAAAACAAACGAAACTCCCCTTTCCCGATTTGGGAAATCTAAAAAACCCTCGCCTTTTTTAAAAAAAAGGGAAAAAATCCCCTGATGACAGCTATGCCCTTCCTGTTTTGGTATAGGGAAAACCCAAAAAAATGCGTTTTATGGTGGATATACTTTTCCCGCCCTTTGGGTTTTTTCAAAAAGTTTTTTTCCCCTTTTGTAAAAAATTTTTAAAAAAAAAAAGGTTTTTCCCCGGAAAACCCCTCTTGGTGCCGGGCAAAGTTTGGGCCATTTCCCGTGTTGAACCTTTCCCAAAAAGGTGAAATAAAAGCATAATTTTTTCCACCCAAACATGACTCTTTTTGTCCCAAACCCAATTTGGGTCAGGGTGTTTTACAAACAGTAAAGAAAAAATTTTCAGACGGGGGGTTCTTTTCATCTATAAATTTAAAACCATTGATTTTAGGGAAAGGATGTGATTCACAAAATGAAGAAAATTTTATTTACTGCATGTTGTTGGTTTTGGGTTTCTCAAACTTGGGAGGAAGTTTCCAAACCAAAGACCCCCGTCCGTTTTTTTCGTGGGGGGAAAACTGCTTGTCAAGGGGGAAAAAAGAATTTTAAGAAAAAAAAAAATTTTGAAGGCGTTTGAACTTGGGGGGATTTGTTGAGGAGGGTCCCGGGGGCCCGAAGAAGAAAAGAAAGGGTGTGGGGAAATTTGGGTGCAAAAAGGGGAAGGAAAAAGTGAGTTTTAGGAGAAAAAGGAAAAATTTTTTTGGGGTGTGCTGAAAAAAAATCGAATTGAAGAAGTTTTTCCCAAGATTAAAAGGCGATGAAAGTTGCTGAAGAGAAGAAAGAGTCAAAGTGATGGACTTCCTGTGGAGGGAGCGCTGCGGGTACTTGAGCAGCCCTTTGCGCATCGGCAGCCCGACATCTTGTTTTTAAGAAGATTTCGTGATGATGCAGTGCATCGCAGATCTCAATCGGGAAAAAGCAGTCCAAAAAATTAACCCCTTTCCCTTTCCCCCAAATTTAAATTTTTCATTTTCAACTTTTTCAAGTAAGTATTTTTGGCTACATAAGTGCATTTTAAATATTTATAAATTTCAGTTAAATTTCGGTCTTTGTATTCGTTTTAAATTTAAATTTATATATTTTACTGTATTATTTTCAATTTTAAACTTTTAAATTTTCGTCCCTTTTTTGATTGGGGACTTTTTTTAAATTTTTCAAAAAAAACATTAAATATCTTTTAGTTAAACGTAGTCATTTTATAACGCACTAAATTGTACCCCCCCGCTTCGCCGTTTTTAAAATTTTTTGTTTTATTTAGAACCTAATAGCTGAAAGAAATTCGAGCATTTTTTTCTTCTTCTAAACCAAAAATTAGATTTTTTAAGGGGGGCATGTCATAAAAATTAAACGCAAACAAATAAAATTTTTTTTTATTTTCACGTTTCAAAACCCCTTTTAATTTAAAGAGGGGAAAAAATTTTCCCCCAAATAAAAGATCACTTGATCCCGTAAAATAAATTTTTGGCTTTCACTTCAAGGTGAAATTTTAGAACTACCAAAAAATCAAAAAAAATATACAGTAAAGTTGTTGTGGAACTTCAATCTGCTTATGGCATGTGAAACAAAATTAAAACCCCACAAATCGTAAGTTTTTTTTTAAAAAATTCAGATTCTCCATTTGAATAAAAATGGGATCTTTTGGAGCCCTGGGGGGGAAACCCCTTTTGGCGGATCGCATTTAAACTTTTACAGAAACCTCTCTGGGAGTAACAGGACAAAAACCTAAAGTTTCCCTTTGGGGATCGGTTTGGGGTGGTTTGGCAGCATAAACTTTAAACTTTTTTAAAACAAAACCCTCCCCCTTTTATAAAATTTTAAATTTAAAAAAAGAAACAACAATTTTAGACCTGTTATATTTTATGTAAATAGTTTAAAAATTTTAAAATTAAAACTTTTTTCAAAAAGTTTTGTTTTGAAATTTATTTTTTAAAAATTGAATTCCCGGGAAACTCGACTTTTTTAAAAAACCCACCCCTTTTAAAAACCACATTGTGTCAGTTTATTTGGGGGGGACTCTACTGTACTTTAAAAATTTTTCCCCCCCCCCAAAAAATTTAAACCCCCCAAAATTTAAATATTTTGTTGCCTCACGTTATTGTAGGGGATGAGGCGTTTAGTTAGACAAGCCATGATGAAACCAAAGTAAAACAACAGGCAGTGGCTGATAAAAGAAAAAGGGCACTTCAACAAAAACCCTTTGTGTAGGTCAAGGGGGGGGGGGGCAGAAAAAGTTTTTGGCATATTATGTTCAGTGTTTAGAATTTTCTTTACCCCAAAAAATGTAAAAGGGCCCGAAACGTTGACTTTATTATTGTTGGTGCTGCGTTTTCCCCAATTTTCCCGGGGAAAATTCCTTATGGGAAAAAAACCCCCAACCCTGGAAAAACATTGTGGGTCTATCCATGACTTCCAGTAGACAATTTGTCCCCTTTGGGGGTTGGTAGTGGAGGATTTTCCAAAAAATTTAAGGGTTTTAAAAAATCAGGGGGGATTTGCAGATTATTTGAAAAGGAAAGTACGCAAGAAGGAAAAATTGACCAAAGGGGGCACTAAAAGTTTAGATTGCCACTTTTTTTGAATCCTTTTTACTAATTTAAAAATCCATAAAAATAAATTATCGACTTTAATTTTCCCTACCTGGCCCTTATTAGTTTCAAAAAGCCAGGGTATTTAAAAAAAATTTAAAATATTTATTAAAAAAAATAAATTTTCCAAAAAAAAATTTAAAAAAAATTTTTTTCAAAAATTTAAACGGGTTTTTGAATAAAACTATTAACAGTAAAGCACAATCATAAGATCATACAAAATTTAAAACCCCGGGTTTTTGGGGTTTTGATTTTTTTTGGGTGTTAACCCCATATACCACAGGGCGGGTTTGTTAAAAAAAGATAAACCCCCCCCGGGCCCCCCAAACGGGTTTTTTTTTTCTTTTCCAAAGGGTTACTTTCCCCATGGTTGGGAAAAAGGGGTTTAACCACTCTTTAGGGAACAAAGAACGATCTTAAAGCAGGGCCTTTGGGCCCCATGTCGACAATTCCGTCGGGCTAATTAGCCCGGCCCGGTGGGGCCCGTGTCGGGGGCCCGGGGCCAGTCTGTGCGTGTTTTTTTCAGTTTTCTCATACTGCACTCTGTGCTTTGCAATAATAGGGGTTTAGTGAAAAAAAAACTATTTCTTTTTTGTTTAGTTATAATTTTTTAAAAGATGAAACAACAAGTAAACAAAAAAACAAAATTTTGTTATTTATTTATGGGGAGAAGGGTTTTTCACTGGGCCCGGAACCCCTTTTTTTTTTGTTGTTTTAAATTTAAAAGTACGGGGAAAAAACCCCAAAACAAACAAAATAAAAATGCCCTCTAATTTTTCAAAATTTTTCCTGTGATTTTTTAAACACAACCTTATAAATAAAAAAAAGTTTACAAACCACTTTTGTTGATCAACAGCCCAATCTCTTGGGCCCGGGTTTTTGTCCTTTTTTTTTGGTTTTTTTTAAATTTTCCCTATCGGGCCAAAATTTCCCCAGCAAAGGGGGGACCCCGCAAAAGAGCTCGAAACCCGGGTTTTATCCCACTAAACTGTAAAAATTAGCCATTTTTACAATTTAAAAAGACACAATGCAACAAAAATAACCCCTGGCCCGGGCCACAAAAAAAAAAGATCCGTTTGCGCTGCGAGGTCCGCACCCGACGCTCCCAGAGCAGTCATGCAGTTGCGCAGGGGGACCCCGGGGCATGCAAATGGGGGCTAGGAATTTCGGTCTAGGGTTTTATTTCATGTTTAGGATAGGGTCCGCCGGGGGACGCTAGCGCACTGCGCCCTAAACCCCGCGCGGAAAAAATCGGGACTAAAGGGAAAAAGCGGGGGTTTAGGGGATTATGGGTTAGTTTAGATTTAAATTTGGGGCCCAAAGAGTTTTTTTAGGGTGGGAAAAAAAAAAACTGAAAAAAACCCCAAAATTAAAAAAATTTAATTTTGCATAGCAAATATTTTTGGCCTAAAAGGAAAAAAGGGAAAAAAAAGGAAAATTTTAAAAAAAATGGAGTGTTTTTATTCTTTTATTAAAAAAAATTTTCTAAAAGGGCCCACTATCCTAAAAATTTCAAAAATGAAATTTTAAACCCAATTTTTTTATTTATTTCCAACGGGCGTGTTAAATTTTAAAAAATTTTGTGCATTCATATAAAAATAATTTCCCTTAAAAATAAACCTTTCGAGTGTTTAAAAAGATACAAAAAAATTTTATAATAGGGTTAATACTTTTCAATATAGTATTAAAATTAAAAAAGATAAATTTTTCAATAATCAATAAACATAATAAGTTCATTTTAATGATTTAATAATTTTTACACGAAAACCCGTTTTGTTAAAATATAATAGAACATTTAAATTTTAAAATTTTTAAATATATATAATAAATAATTTTTAAACAATTAAATTTTTCAATGAATATGTGTGACGCGAAATGGGGTGGCGTGTGTGTTAAAATAAATATGATTCTAAAAAAAATTAATTTAATAAATATGATGAAATAATTTGTATTAGGTAAAATTAAAAATTATAAAATAAAGCAATAATTTTCGATAGTGAATTTTGAAAACAAAATTCAAGATGTTTTATTTCTGAATTTGGGACCGGTTTGGGAAATTCCCCAGAAGTTTAAATTTTAAAAACTAACTTTTTAACTAAGAAAAACAAAGTTAAAAAACAAAACACAATTTTTGGCCCTTTGTGTACCATCTACAAATATAAAATTCCTTGTCCAATTTCAAATGATTTTTTGTTTTTTTTTAAAAAACAACTTTTATTAAAAAACATTTAATTTCTTTTTGGAAGGTTTTTTAAAGGTATATTCCCCCAAAAAGGGCGCTTCGCTCTCCCTTAAATTTTAGTCGAAGCTTTTTTTTACGTAGTCATGAGTGCCCCATTTGGGAAAAAAAGTGACTCCTCACCCAAAGTTTTTGATGTTCGCAAGTCCTGACGTTTATTGAAAATTTAAATTTTTAAATTACAGTGAGGCTAATTTAGAATTTTTTAAAAAGATTTTAAAAACCCCTCAAAACGAGGTTTCGTTGGGCTAATTTGAACTCTTCTTTTTTTCTCTAAAAAAATCCGCACGACAAGAGGGGACCCCCTCCAAGCTTCAATTCCATATTTCTTTTCGCTGAAAATAGCCATGGAAGACCAAAATCAAAAACCTCCGGGTTCAGAAAAAGGATTTTTAAAGTTTCCCTTAAAGGGAAAAAAAAATTTTACTTTAATTTTTTGCCCAATAATGATTTAAAAAGGGGCTCCAGGATAGTGTAATTGTCGATAACTAGACCCCGATTTTCTTTAGTTTGGGAAAAACCCATTATTTTTGAAAAATCACTCAGTGTGATTGATGAGGTTTTTTTTTTTGTCAAAAATTGCATAAAAAAATTTTTTTTTCTGTATTTAGTGACAATATTGTTCAAAGCCAACCACTCTTTTTTTTTTTTCTGTGGTCGCGAGACCAAGGGGTTTTCAGGCCCCTTAGGAAACCACCAAACAAAAATGCAACATCATCTACATAGATTTTTACTTTTACCAAAGGGGGGTTTCACCAAAACATATCATTTATATAAATTACAAAAAGAATGGGTGCCCGGATACTTCCTTGGAGAAGACCAACAATGCTTTTCCCCTAGGTTTTGAAAAAAAATCCAGACACATCTACATACTTTCCAACGCTTCCGACCGGAAGATTCCCAAAACCAAAAAAGAGCCACACCTCTTACCCCTTTCATTATAAGTTTTTCTTAAGTATAAAACAAAACAAACCTTTCCAAAAGCATTCCTAAGGTCATTTAAAAACTGCTAAGGGGGGGTGATTCTTATTTTTTCCCGGTTAGTTTTTTATAAGCTTTAAAAAAAACCAAAATTTTCCTTGGTTGTTGGGCACTTTAGCCTTTTTAAACCCCCATTGTTCTGGCACTTTTGATTTTTAAAATTTAAATTTTAAATGGGGCCAAGAGTCCCAACATACAAAAGCTTTTACCAAAAAACTTTCCCTTTAGACGTGCAGCAAAAGTGATTGTGGTTGCATTACAGGTGTGTAAGAAGGTTTGGAAATAGAAATGGGGATCGGGAAAAACCCAAATTTTTTTGAGGGCCCAAAAAAGATTTTTGAAGGAAAAGAGTGGATTGTTTTATTGTCGAAAAAAGACGAGGTTTAAGTGTGAATAGTTTTTTCCCGAATGAAAAAAGAGAAAAAGTCCATTTGGGAGGCAAAAAGAAATTTCCCCCTTCCCCTGTTTAAACTAATCTTTTTGGGGGATTTTTGAGGTTTTTGTTTTTGTGGTTTTTATGGGGAAAATATATCCTTTTGATCTTGTTTTTTACCCGTTCTCAGGTTGGTTTTACTAAAAAAAAATTTTGGGCAAACGTGGTTCCTTTGGACAGAAATTACCAAATCAAAACAACGTTATCGCGGGAAGTTAAAAAGGGTTTAAGGTTTTAAATTGCACAAAAAGTTCGGGCTGAAAATAAATTGGCCAGTTTTTAATAAAAGTTTTTTAAAACAAAACTCCTTTGAATTTCCTGTAAAACGACAGGTAGAGCTTATTGGGGCGTCCATACAACAGAGGGATATTCTAGGGGCTGTTTGTAAAAAGAGCCTTTTTTCAGGAAAAACCAAGGATGCCGCTGATAAGCCTGAATTTTTTGATGTTCTATACACAAACCCAAAAAAGTCGAAGCGCGGGGGGCAGATGTGATCAAAGTGTTTGGGTTTGGTGTTTTAAGGGTTTAGCAGAACCCCCAAGATCTTGATAACTTCACAAAAGGGAACCATCCTTTCCCCTCCATCCAACCTTTTTAGGCGGTCAATTGTGGGCGGGAGCTTCTTTAGTAAGTGATAACCCCTTTCATTTTTAAACTTTTAGAGCATTTGCATTTGAGGAAAACCCCCTTTATGATATTATCAAGTGAGGTACAGGGGGTCCAACGGGAGCAGTCGTTTTTTATTGAGAAAAATAGTTTTTTTTTCATCGGGAAAGCGAAAAGGGTTTTTTAATGAATGTCTTTTCGAAATCCGGGGAAAAAAGGGGGGGAATTTTAATAAATAAGGCCCCCAAAATTTAACCTTGCTGAAATCCTGACTGCCTATGAATGGATTTGGAAAAGGGGGTCCTGCATAGGGCCCCCAAAATGGTATGAGAAAAAAGGGTCAAATAATTTCCCCCCCGGATTTTAGTTTGGCCAGCAGATGGATGGGGGCGATCTTGGGCAAATGCTTTTCGTTGTACCCGGGAAGAAAAAATTCACCTGATGGCCCCCCTTTTTAAACTAACCATTTAAAAAATTCCTCAAATACCCCCAGGTTGGTGACCGTTTAAAAGCGTCCCTTGGAGAATCTGTGCTGTTCATTTGATGTTTTTGGGCTAGCGAAAAATACCTTAAAACCGTTTTTGGACATCTTTTTAAAAAATTTTTGGCTTTTTTAGATTTTATTTTAGATCGCCTGTAATTCTTTACGTCCCTTTCGCCCCCTTCCTTTAAGATCGGGAAAAACATAAACTTGTTTTGAGGGCGGAGGGGGAAATATATCGCCTTTTAAAGGGTTCCCCGTTGAACAAGTTTCAAAAGTGTCCCGAGAAAGGTCTACTGGTTTGTTCAGGGGGCCCATTGGCGGGATTCCCCTCCGGTTCCCCCCCCCCCTTCCCTTGTATACAGCTGGTCCCCCGCAAGGTTTTGACCTCAAAAGGGTTGTAGGGTTTCCAACAAGGATAAAACATTCCAGGGGTCTATCAATGTTACTTTCCCCGGGGGTTTTTTGGGGGAAAGAGGTAAACACTTGGGGAAGGAATTTGGGAAAGAGATTTGCCCTAAACTGATGGGGTGCTAGACTCATGATTCCCCCCCTTTAACTGGAGGGGGGAAAAAGAGGAGCTTTCTAGTAAAGTTTTATATGTTTAACCGTAAAACTTTTGGGTTATGACATTATGATTGAACTTGCAGAAGGGGAACTCTTAAAATGACAAACTGAGAAAAAATTCTTCCCCGACAAAATTTTTCTTTTTAAAAAACCTATGGGACCTTTTTTTTGAGTGAGGGTTTTTTGTTTTACCCAAACTAAACCTGGGGGCAGTTTTTTCTTTGGGGTATTTGACTGGCCAAAAACCCCCTCAACCAAACCGAAAACAAAAATAAGAATAAGAATAAATTTTTTTTTCTTTGAAATATATACATAAAATACATATAAATTTCATTTTAAAAAAAAAAGGTTTCTTCTTAAAATTTTCTGTTAAAAAAATAAAACTTATACTACTAGGAAACCCCAAAAACCCCCCCTTAAAATTTTCATATTTTTAAGAAAAAACTAAAGGAACCCCCTAAGGGGAATTCCGTTTTTAGAGGTTCCCCCTTCTTTTCAAATTTAAAACTTAAAAAAGCGCATGAGCAAATAAAAATTTAATTTAAAATAAAAAATCCCAATTTTTCAAAAAATTAAAACAATAATATAAAAACATTAAAAAAAAAAGCTTAAACCTTTAAATCTAAATTTAAAAGTTATCCTAACCCAAAAAAGTATAGCTATATAATACAATTTAAAAGGAAACAAAATTAAAAAGAAACTTTTTTTGATAACCAAATTCGGGTTGGTTAGACCCCCGGGCGTTTTTTCCCCCTTCCCAAGATTCGCCGACAAAAAAAAGTCATGAGTCACATTTCCCCCCCTTTTCCCCCCTCTTTCCCTTCCCTGCCCATAAAATTTGTAGACAAAACCCAACGTGTTCCCCCTTGTGTTTGTCCCAAGAATTTATTCAGTTTAAAAAAAATTGTTAACTTTCCCAAGTCTGCCAAAAATGGGTTTTCCCTTTTCTATGTTTATCTGAAATAAATATATGTTTCAGTGGGAAAAAGAAATTTTTTGGGAATTAAAAATTTTTTTCGATTTTAAATGAAAAAAAAAAATATGTTTGAAAAATTTTTATTGCTTTTAAACTTGAAAATTTACAAGGTTTAAACTATACTTTCTTTCTTTTTTAAAAAAAATTTTTAATTTTTTTGGAAAAAAAAATTTTTTTTTTTTTCAAATTTGCGAAAAAATTTTGGGGGATTGGGGTTAAACATTTTTGGTCCAGAAAAAAAAAAAACTTTTTGTTTTGGTGAATTTGGGGGGTTTTGGGCCTTAAAAATTTCCCTTTTTTTTTAGCTTAAATTTTTGTTTTACGCAAACGGAAAAAATTTTCTTCATTTTTTTGTACTTTTTAAAACTTTTTGAACCTTTCTTTTATTTTTAAAAAAAAATTTTTGGGGTTTTTAAAAAAAATTGGTTTTTTTGCTTAATTGGGGGTTTCTTTCAATTATTTTTGTAAATTTTTTCTTTGTATTAAAATTTTTGCCTTAAAAGGGGGTTTTATAAATCCCAAACCCCAAAAAAAAACCCGTTAAACTATTTACTTTGTACAAGGAAAAATATTAATTTAACTCAATTTTTTGTTCCACGATATTTTTTAAGAAAAAAAATATCTTAAAAATTTTTTTTAAGTTTTTTTTTTTAAAAACTTGGGAAAAACTTTTTTCCAAAATTTAAACTCTTCATCAAAAAAAAATTTTCCCCAAAAATTTAATTTTGTTGCCTGCCCCAAAAAAACAAACACCCCTCCGACAAAAATGTTTTTACTACATAAGCATTTTGTAAAAATTTTTAAAATTTAAATTTTATTTGTAAAGAAGATCTTTGTCTTAAACTGGAAAAATTTTTAAAATTTTGTTTTTTTCCCCGGGCTTAAAAAACATATGGTTGTCAGAGGGAAACCCCCACTGTAGTGCTTGGGAAAAACGAAAATTTATAGCTTTTCCCCAATTTTCATTCCAAATTTTCTTTTTGACCCTTTCCACAACTGATTGAAGAAATTTTCCCCCTGGGGAAAAATTTGAAATTTTTGGGGGGCCCCTTTGAAAAAATTTCGCTGGCGATTGGGAAACCATGTCACCTTTAAGTAAATTTGGGCCGGGGCGAAGCATGATTGGCCAAAATTTTTTAAAGTGGGAATCTTCATCTGAACGTCCAAAGCAGGATGGTGTAAACTTCATGTTGTATAGGGACTGTGCTCTATCAACTGAAAAAGGGGAAACACAGAAAATCAAATCCATTTTGACCCCCCCATTGGTTTAAAAATGGGTTTTATTTTGCAAACCTCATAGCCCGAGGGCCCGAAAATTTTTCTAACAGCATCTAAAATTCCCCATTAAAAACGAAATAGGAAGATTGAAGTCGCCTAAAATGATCAAAGCGAAGCAACCTTGTATTTTTGCATTATCAAATCACTGCACTACAAAAGGTTTATAAAATTGGAAGGGGTAGGCCCGGGGGGATGTAGGGCACACACCAAAACAGTTTTTTTCATGGTGATCAAAAAAGGGGTTTTAACAAAGAAAAGCTTCGATTTCATTGGGGGGCGTTTGGAATCATACGACGGTTCAAATTTGGGTTTTCCAAAATCAACGGGAAAAACCACCTCCTCCAGGGCTTACTATAGTTGTTATACCCGGTCACAAACCTTTGCACCAATATAGGAAAACAAAAAAAAGCATCAAGTTTTGTTTCTGTGAGAAATAAGAAAATCTTGTTTTAATACATTTACTATTGAAAAAAGCTTGCAAATTTTCTTTTTTTACCATTAAAAGGGTTTTGAAAAATAAAAATTTAAGTACCTGCCTTGGAAATTCAGTTTTTGGCTTGTTTTTATTTTTGGAAATTTTTGGAGTACCATTAAAATATTTGATTGTTTTGATCTTTTTACCCCCCGAGGGAAAGGGGTTGGGGTTTTGTTTCCCCCTAAGCTTAGAGAGGGTTTTTTAGATCTCTGGGGGTTCAAAGCGTTTCCCCAACTTTATTGAACCAAAAATTTTTAAAATTTTGGGCTATTTTAAAAAATGCATTAAAATTGTTTTTTTTAGGGATAGGGAATGTTCTTTAATTTTTAATTTTTTAACCCTTTAAATTTAAAAAATTTTAAAAAATTGTTTTATTTATAGTATTGTTTTTGGGGTTTTTTAAACTTTCAAATTAAAAAAAGGGATTTAATTTTACTTAACCCTTTAAATTGGGAAAAATTAAAATTTAAATGTGGCCTGTTAATTTAAATCTTTTATGTACCTTTTCTTCCCCTTTACTCTTTAAAACTTTTTGTTTAAAAATGATTTAAAAAAGGAAAATTAAAAAATTTTTTAAATTTTTATAAAATTTTTTTGAAAGAATTCTCCAAAAATAGTTTTTTTAAATTTTTTGGTGGGAAAACAATTTGTTAAAATTCAACTTAAAAAATTGTTTTGTGTTAGTTTCACATCCAATTTTGTGTCCAAAATTTTCCCAAAAAATTCGCAGGTCCAAAATTTGCTCAAAGGCCGGCAAAAAAATTTTTTGCTCTTGGGTTAGGTATAAAACCCGTTTTAAATGAAGTTTAAAAACCCTGATTTTCTTGAAAAGAATTAAAGAAAGGAAATTCCAGGGGGAAATGAAATCCGGGGCCCTTTTTTCCGGATTTACAACCAAATTTTTTCCCTCGGGAAATGGTTGTTCCGGATATAAGTGAGGTAAATGGGGGGTGTGGGCTTCTTATATGAAGTTTAAAATTTTGTCCTCACCAGATTTGTTGGGTATTTTCAAAGGTTTTTATATATTAAAGGGAAATTTTGGGACACCCAAATTTTTTTGATTTGGTTCTCTCTTTTAAATAGAAAATGTAAAAATTAAATTAGCTATTTCACGAAAAACTTTAAGCGTAGGATATCTAAAAAATTTACCATGGTTTGATGTGGGGTTTTTCCCCCTACCCAATCCTACAGTTTTGTTTGTTGACCTTTCCACTTTCCAAGTTTAAAAGTTAAAATCTTTACAACAGGGTTTTTTGTTGGGGAGAAAAGTTTTAAAAACCCAAAATAAGTGAAATTTTTTTTAAAAACCCAAATCGTTAACTTGGTAAAGGGGTTAAAACAAACACACCCCAAAACCCCAACGATTAATTTCAGTTTGCAAGCAATCCCAGTCATTTCAAAAGAAAGGATAAGAAAAAATTGGGCTCACTTCTCGCCAGGGGGGCCTTGAGGTTTTCCCTTTTGTCGTATAGGGCACCCCGTCATTACTAAAACAGTTATTCCACTCATAAATTGTAGACCTAGAAGGAGGATGTTTAGCATAGTTAGTATGGAAATTAAAAGTTAAAGATCGTCTTATTTTATCAGGCGAAGTTAGGGCTAAGAAGCCCTATCTAATACTTAACCTGCGGATCAACAGCTTAAGAGTTACTTCCAAACCACCACCAGAGACAGGGCAGGCAGGCTGCGTGCAAGGACGGGATCGCTCAGACGGTCACCCATCCAAGAGAAAGCCACGCTCGATGTTGCTTGACTCCGTTATCTTGCGAAAACGTCGGAACCCTCCGGTCAAGGCTACTGGCAATGAAATCACGTTGAACTGTACCGTTAACTTAGAATCTACAAACCGAAACACACAGTACACTCAGGTCAAGTGAGGGTAGCCTTTCCAACACACCTGCCGTTAGTGCTCGTTAATGTGCAAATTGGTATTAGTGAACCAAGCGAGTTAAAACTGTTTCCCTACAAATTGATACTTTAATCAGCTCTGTAGGATAACTTAATGAATTAATTATTCGAAGTCCTTTTTGAATCACCCTTTGTTATGTTTTTAAAATATAACTTTAGGAAGTCCAAAAGTATGGCTAAGTAAAGAACAATTTTCCCAAAAAAGTAAAATTGAGTAAAAATACATTTAAGAAATAATTTTTAAATTTTTTTGTAATATAATGTAATTTAATTCGATGACTACATAAATATCATTACAATTATTTGAAAATATGTTGTGAGCAAATTACTCTCCTATTTAACCCTACAGAAGTCGCATACATGTTTACAACACATTTGGTCGCATGGCGTCAAAATGACCGCAAATTGGATTTTGGGGTATATTGCAGTAAAAGAGTAATCAAATCGTAATTTTAAATCAATTTTTATTTATTTTGACAAAATGTAATATCTACATAGTTAATATTTTACTATTTATAAAAATGAAATTTATTTATTTCTGAACATAGGCTACAAAAAATTTAAGTCAGTACAGTATTATAGTCAAGGTTCACACAATATCTACAAAGCTTATATTTTATTATTAGTTTATTATTAGTTAATATTTTATTATTTAAAAAAATTAAATCTAGTTATTTGCTAACCTTCCAAAAATATGATCCATTGTAGTATTTCAGTCAAGGTTCACACATCGTCATCATCTGAGGGTTGTTGAGCAACTATTTCACCAGCACACTCCACATAAGTAAATCTCGTATGTTCTCGGCAAATGAAATACCTACACTTTGAGCATCTTGTTGTGCTTTTCCTGTTTTTTACTCTACCACAAGCATAGCATCTTCCAGACCGTGGCTGGTTGTCCTCCTCTTCTAAGGCAGGTCTCACAGGTTGTCCAAGAATACCTCTGATAATATCTCGAGTTCCCACTTTGATTGACCTGATAGATAACCTTTTATTCATATGCTCTTTACAAAGATCAGCTATCAAAGACTTGATGAACACTCTTCGATTCTTGACCACGTCGCCCTCAATATTGTTTCTCAGTATTATGAAACTATTGATACCACCAATATCTAAAAGAGAGAAAAATACTCTCAAGGTCCACCGGTTACTCTTACGTGCTGTAGAGTACGCCTGCTTCATATGGTCGACTGAGTCAACTCCTCCTTTGTATTTATTGTAACTCGTGAGGATAATTGGTTTTTGCTTCTCGCCAGTTTCTTCATCAATTTCATCAGTGTGATGAAAGGTAGATAGCAGTAATACTACTTTGTTTTTCTTAGGCATATACGACACCAAAGAGCAGTCATTTTGATAAGCAAATAGGCTTGTAAGTGGGGGTCTAGTTTTTCCCTCAATAAATGAAGGAGGTATCTCTGGCTTATTTTTCCGTAGTGTACCGTTAACTGTCAATCGATGGTTACACAACAGTTCTTTAGCTAACGGTACTGACATGAACCAATTGTCCATTGTTAGGTGACGCCCTGTGCCAGTTACTGGATTTATCAGTCTCAGTACAACATCCCTAGGAGAGTTACTCAAACTATAAGGGCCAGTTTGGTTTTTCCCTGCATAAATTTCCAAATTGTTGGTATAAAATGTTCGGCCATCACATAAGGCGAACATTTTTATTCCATATTTGGCTGGCTTTTGTGGGATGTATTGTTTGAAGGAACAGCGCCCTCTAAACGATTCGAGCATTTCATCAATCGTAATATATTCACTCATGGCATAGTATTCTTTACATCGACTAACAAATGCTTCAAAAACTTCACGGATCGGGGCTAGTTTGTCTAATGCCCGTCGTTGTCCTCTTGTTGTTATATCGTCAAATCTCATTGCACGCAAAATGAATTTAAAACGATGTAGGGACATAGTTGCACGAAAATAGTCTACTCCAAAACCATCTGCAGCCCAAAGCTCTTCCAAATTTGTGTGCGAAGACTTGTGCAGACCAGCAAGATACAAAAGCCCCAGAACCACATGAATTTCATCTCTATCGGTTTCTTTTGCATCTCTTTCTCTATTATAGTTACCTCTATTTGCCCTTATCCATATGTTTGTAAATTCAACCACTTTGTCAACGAATTCATTGGGGAAAAACAACTTCCAGGATTGAATTGGAGACATAACAGTACGAGCAATTCCTCTTGGGCATGGTAACCGTACTCCTGATCGTTCTGCTCTAATTATATTATGCTGGCGAACTCTACCTCTCAATAGCGTTGAATCTGCATGCGCCGTCCATTTTGTCCCGTCTTTACCAATAATGTAGGGAAGTGATTGACCAGGCTGCAAAGCTTCCTGAGGTTCCTCTTCTTGAGCAGGTTGCAAAGCGTCCTCAGGTTCTTCTTCTTCACGCTCCAGTAAGTCCTCAGTTGACATTTCCGAATTTGAGTCATGTTCATTCCTTTCAGTTACATCTTCTCCCTCCTCGCCCTCTGACCCTTCTATTTCTGCATTTTGGTTGTCTACAAATTCTTGACTGGGCTCTCCAGTAAAAAGTTGCCTTCGCAAAATGTCTCTTTCAATAATCCCTATCCTTTCCCTTTCACTTTCTTCCTTTTCTACACTGTCAAGTAAACTCAGAAGTCTAACGTTCTTCTTCTTGATCGGCCATGACAGTTAAAATACACAATATATGAAATTTAAACTAAAGAAAAACAATCTTGTAAAAGTTACAAATCAGATCGCATGGCGTCAAAAATCCCGCACTGACACAAACTAATTTGGTCGCATGGCGTCAAAACGACCGCGGTCAACAAACAAACGTACGCACGGATCGAATGCTCAGCGCAGACTGATCGATATTTTGCCGGCGGGGGTAGGAGAACGTGGAGGGGGAATACCCTGACCGCCATCGCGATACCTCACTCTCCTGCGTAGTGGAACAATTAAAATGGAGGGCCGCGGAACTTTTGACGCCGCGCGACCTTTATAGGGTTAAAATAGGGAGATGGGCACCCCTGGTCACATTTCTAATAATATAAGTGATCCAAGTGTTAATCTAAATGAAGCTAGTTACATAGCATTTCAGGAATGGCACACAGGGGGAGACGAAAATAAATCTGATGGAAAATTACTTCACAGTGTTGTGGAGTGCACAAGAAGAAATTTATTTAAATAATGATCTTCATTCAAATGGTTCAAAACATGTTTGAAAAATTTACATACTCCTCACTCAAGTTGTAGACTAGGCTTACTTTAAAATCGGCTAAGCACTGTTGGGTAAATGTTATTGAGGTAGTAGTGATATATATATATATATATATAAAAATAGTAATAATAGATAACCTATCCTCAATATTTATTGAGTGCAAGTCATTGTTGTGACTACTGCTTGTTCTGTTTGTCGTGATTTTATTTATTAACTTTCCTAGTTAACTACAAAGTCGAGCTGTACGACCCTCGGAGTGGTGGTTTCATGCCGTCAAGTCCAGGAATTGGGATGCATGTTGAAGTAAAAGATCCTGACGGCAAGATTATTTTGTCAAGAGTAAGTTTCCATACTGTTAAAAATTACATGTTTTTTTACTAAAAATAGGATTAATACTAATCAAAAGTGCCTTATCATTCCTAAATTTCATAGTCAAAGGATTTAGTCCAACTATTTATAGCTTACAATTTATTGGTAATAAAATACAGCACAGCAAACTTGACCATGGTCCCATTGAACAGCCCCTTGGTCCCTTAATTGTGAACAGATTTGTAAAGGAAAAGGTGCGTTTATAGAAACCTTAAATATACTCGTATAGGTATTTTCAGTGGACATGAAATGGACAGACATAAAAGCAAAAATGTTATATTGTCTGTTAAATTTGGAATAAATGAGAATAATGATTGTTGTGGCCACAAGTATACAGGATGAGTGTCTACTCACTACAGTAACTTCACCTATAGGTTTTACCCATGTAAAGGAACAATAAAATTCCTGTAATACCATATCCGATTATCATTGTAGTAATGGTGAATTTTGTGATTTTTGATAATTTTCATGGCTTGTTACACTTAGTTTGACATTAAAACCAAACTAATGTATTTATGAAAAGGAAAGATATGTCATTTAAAAGAGCATTAAATTATGTATAAATTAAACATAGTAATCAAATAATAAATTGTAAAACACTTGTATTGTAAAGACTATAAAGTTTAAAATATTTACTGCAAATTTTCTCTTCATAGTTTAAGACTCATTTAAAGCAATTAAACTATTCATATCCACACGTTCATTGCAAAGAAAACTTCTTTACTCATTTATCTTTTAAATAATGTATAAATATAAAGTGGTCAAAAGAGAAAACATTTGGATAGTTCATTTAAATTTAGTTAAGGTACAGCACTATTGTTTATCTTAATGGTTATACACACCAACCTCATCACTGCAGTAAGTTTTGAAGTTATACTTCTTTGCGCCCGTTAGACACTTTGGGATGGGATGTTGGTCGAGAAACCCCGTCACGCTGAAAAGTAAGAACAAATTTTTAAGAACTATCGATTAATCGATTGTTAATCGAAGAAATTACTGATAATGATAATATAGGTGTATAATATAATAATGAAGTCACGTATAATATATTGAAGATAAATATATTGAATAATATTGAAAAATGTCTTATATTTCATTTATATATCCTGTCTGTTTGTGTGCGTGAGTGGGTGTATGAGAATGGCCAAAGAAGTATAACTTCCACCGTGTGGTCCGACGCACACCCAATTTTTTTTTCCTTCTATATCCCTTTAATATTAATACATAATTTAAAAGATAAATAAATAAGAAAGGTTTTTTAATAATGAAAGTATAGCTATAAATAGTTTAACTGCTTCAAGTAAGTCTTAAACTTTAAAGAGAAAAGTTTGCAACAAATATTTTAAACTTTATAGTCTTTACAATACAAGTGTTTTACAATTTATTATTTGATTACTATGTTTAATTTATACATAAGTTAATGCACTTTAAAATGATATATCTTTCATAAATCCAGTGGTTTGGTTTTAATGCCAAACTTACTGCAGTGATGAGGTTGGTGTGTATAACCATTAAGATAAACAATAGTGCTGTACCTTAACTAAATTTAATTGAAATATCCAACTTTTTCCTCTTTTGAACCCTTAATATTTATACATAATTTAAAAGATAAATGAATAAATAAGTTTTCTTTGCAATTTAACATAAGGATATGAATAGTTGAACTGCTTTAAATGAGTCTTTAACTATGAAGATAACATTTTGCAGTAAATATTTAAAACTTTATAGTCATTAAAAAACAAGTGTTTTACAATTTTATTTGATTACTATATTTAATTTATATATAATTTAATACTCTTACAAATTATATATAGTTCCTTTTCATAAATACATTAGTTAGGTTTTAACATCAAATTAATTGTAACAAGTCTTGTAAAAAATCATAAAATCTGCCATTACTGCCAAACAGTTGAGAATCGGACAGAGTATTATATGAACCTTTTTGTTCCTTTACATGGGTAGAACCTATAGGTGAAGTTATTGCAGTGAGTAGACACTCACCCTGTATAACAAGAATGTAAAATGTTTGTCAAGTGACATAAGCCAACCTACTCTTAAGTTTTGTTCGGTTAAGTATAATAGAAATCTATAATTTATTACAACACAATGGTAGTATACATTATTACAACACGATGGTAGTATACATTATTACAACACAATGGTAGTACACATTATTACAACACGATGGTAGTACACATTATTGCAACACGATAGTAGTATACATTATTACAACACGATGGTAGTACACATTATTACAACACGATGGTAGCACACATTATTATAACACGATGGTAGTACACATTATTGCAACACGATAGTAGTATACATTATTACAACACGATGGTAGTATACATTATTGCAACACAATGGTAGTACACATTATTGCAACACGATAGTAGTATACATTATTGCAACACGATAGTAGTACACATTATTGCAACACGATAGTAGTATACATTATTACAACACCATAGTAGTATACATTATTACAACACGATGGTAGTACACATTATTGCAACACGATAGTAGTATACATTATTACAACACGATGGTAGTATACATTATTGCAACACGATAGTAGTACACATTATTGCAACACGATATTAGTATACATTATTACAACACGATGGTAGTACACATTATTACAACATGATGGTAGTACACATTATTGCAACACGATAGTAGTATACATTATTACAACAGGATAGTAGTACACATTATTACAACACGATAGTAGTATACATTATTACAACACGATAGTAGTATACATTATTGCAACACGATAGTAATATACATTATTACAACACGATAGTAGTATACATTATTGCAACACGATAGTAGTACACATTATTACAACACGATAGTAGTATATATTATTACAACACGATAGTAGTATACATTATTACAACACGATGGTAGTATACATTATTGCAACACGATGGTAGTATACATTATTACAACACAATAGTAGTACACATTATTACAACACGATAGTAGTATACATTATACAACACGATGGCAGTACACATTATTGCAACACGATAGTAGTATACATTATTACAACACGATGGTAGTATACATTATTGCAACACGATAGTAGTACACATTATTGCAACACGATAGTAGTATACATTATTACAACACGATAGTAGTATACTTTATTACAACATGATGGTAGTACACATTATTGCAACACGATAGTAGTATACATTATTACAACATGATGGTAGTACACATTATTACAACACAATGGTAGTACACATTATTACAACACGATGGTAGTATACATTATTACAACACAATGGTAGTACACATTATTACAACACGATGGTAGTACACATTATTACAACACGATGGTAGTATACATTATTACAACTCGATGGTAGTACACATTATTACAACACGATAGTAGTATACATTATTACAACACGATGGTAGTACACATTATTACAACACGATGGTAGTATACATTATTACAACACGATGGTTGTACACATTATTACAACATGATGGTAGTATACATTATTACAACACGATGGTAGTACACATTATTGCAACACGATAGTATTATACATTATTACAACACGATGGTAGTACACATTATTGCAACACGATAGTAGTATACATTATTACAACTCGATGGTAGTACACATTATTACAACAAGATGGTAGTACACATTATTGCAACAGGATAGTAGTATACATTATTACAACTCGATAGTAGTACACATTATTGCAACACGATAGTAGTACACATTATTACAACTCGATGGTAGTACACATTATTGCAACACGATGGTAGTATACATTATTACAACACAATGGTAGTATACATTATTACAACACGATGGTAGTATACATTATTACAACACAATGGTAGCACACATTATTACAACTCGATGGTAGTACACATTATTGCAACACGATAGTAGTATACATTATTACAACTCGATGGTAGTACACATTATTTCAACACGATGGTAGTATACATTATTACAACACGATGGTAGTATACATTATTACAACACGATGGTAGTATACATTATTACAACACGATGGTAGTATACATTATTACAACACGATGGTAGTACACATTATTACAACAAAATGGTAGTACACATTATTGCAACACGATCGTAGTATACATTATTACAACTCGATGGTAGTACACATTATTACAACACGATGGTAGTATACATTATTACAACACGATGGTAGTATACATTATTACAACACGATGGTAGTATACATTATTACAACACGATGGTAGTATACATTATTACAACACGATGGTAGCACACATTATTATAACATGATGGTAGTACACATTATTACAACACGATGGTAGCACACATTATTATAACATGATGGTAGTACACATTATTATAACAGATGGTAGTACACATTATTACAACACGATGGTAGTACACATTATTATAACATGTTGGTAGTACACATTATTGCAACACGATGGTAGTACACATTATTATAACATGATGGTAGTACACATTATTACAACACGATGGTAGTACACATTATTATAACATGATGGTAGTACACATTATTAAAACACGATGGTAGTATACATTATTGCAACACGATAGTAGTATACATTATTACAACACGATAGTAGTATACATTATTATAACACGATAGTAGTATACATTATTACAACATGATAGTAGTACACATTATTACAACACGATGGTAGCACACATTATCATAACATGATGGTAGTACACATTATTACAACACGATAGTAGCACACATTATTATAACATGATGGTAGTACACATTATTATAACATGATGGTAGTACACATTATTATAACATGATGGTAGTACACATTATTATAACATGATGGTAGCACACATTATTATAACATGATGGTAGTATACATTATTACAACACGATGGTAGCACACATTATTATAACATGATGGTAGTACACATTATTACAACACGATGGTAGCACACATTATTATAACATGATGGTAGTACACATTATTATAACATGATGGTAGTACACATTATTATAACATGATGGTAGTACACATTATTATTACATGATGGTAGCACACATTATTATAACATGATGGTAGTATACATTATTACAACACGATGGTAGCACACATTATTATAACATGATGGTAGCACACATTATTATAACATGATGGTAGTACACATTATTACAACACGATGGTAGTACACATTATTGCAACACGATAGTAGTATACAGTATTATAACACGATAGTAGTATACATTATTACAACATGATAGTAGTACATATTTCTACAACACGATGGTAGCACACATCATTATAACATGATGGTAGTACACATTATTACAACACGATAGTAGTATACATTATTGCAACACGATAGTAGTATACATTATTACAACACGATAGTAGTATACATTATTACAACAATATAGTAGTACACATTATTGCAACACGATAGTAGTATACATTATTACAATACGATAGTAGTATACATTATTACAACACGATAGTAGTACACATTATTATAATAGATGGTAGTACACATTTTTACAACACGATGGTAGTACACATTATTATAACAGATGGTAGTACACATTATTACAACACGATGGTAGTACACATTATTACAACACGATGGTAGTACACATTATTATAACAGATGGTAGTACACATTATTACAACACGATGGTAGTACACATTATTACAACACGATGGTAGTACACATTATTATAACAGATGGTAGTACACATTATTACAACACGATGGTAGTACACATTATTATAACAGATGGTAGTACACATTATTACAACACGATGGTAGTACACATTATTACAACACGATGGTAGTACACATTATTATAACAGATGGTAGTACACATTATTACAACACGATGGTAGTACACATTATTACAACATGATGGTAGTACACATTATTATAACAGATGGTAGTACACATTATTACAACACGATGGTAGTACACATTATTATAACAGATGGTAGTACACATTATTACAACACGATGGTAGTACACATTATTATAACAGATGGTAGTACACATTATTACAACACGATGGTAGTACACATTATTATAACAGATGGTAGTATACATTATTACAACACCATTTAGTTTTAAGTGGTGGGGAGGTTATAAAAATCTGTGAGTGGAGCTGTCTGCCTGAAGTTTATGATGCTCACTGTCCAATACCCAATTGCTCTTGCTGAAAATGCCCGGATAAAATATTGGCATGTAACAATAGCATTGTTTGTCTGTTCTCGTCTGTCCAGGCCATCGCTGCTCAGTCATACTTTATGTGTTTAATACTATATTGCTCATATGTTTTCTTCTCTGTCTGCAGGTTTACAGTTATGAGGGTAGAATCTCTTTTACTTCACATACACCAGGCGAGCATGTTCTTTGTTTATATTCAAACAGCACAAAATGGATTGGAGGAACCCAACTGGTGAGAACAAGTTTCTAGTAAAATAGCTTGTTTTAGGCATGGGTTTTGAGTTTAAAATTTATTGATTCGAGTTAATTGATTCCAATTACCACAGTCATCAAAATCCTAAAAAAGGGTGATTTTAATCCATGCCAGTATTTTAAAATAGTACATTTTTATTTGATTTAGTCTTTATTAAAAATTAATTCCTATATTAATTTTGGGTGAGCCGGTGGCCAAGCGGTCTAAGGTTTCAGGACATTGAGCTTGGGTTAGAGATAGAGCTTGTTTCGAATCGGGCCTAGACTGGAAGATTTATCAGTAATATTCACCTTCTACTGTACTGGTTCGCCCCCTTACGACAAAGTTCCTCACACAGATCAATAGTCTATGAGGAATGGGCAGAGTAAGGTTAAGAAGGAGATCGGCCTCTGCTTTTAAAAAAAAATCCAAATATTGGATCCGCTTTTTTCATACAGCCTACGCTGTTATTTCTTCTTTTACCAGCAAAGAAGAAATAAGAAAAAAGTTTTAGCAAGAGTAAGGCTTGTGGGTGGGATGAAATTTCAATACAATTATTGAAATGGTAAGTTTATATAATTTCTGATCCTTTGGCTAAATTAATTAGTCAAGAGTTTTTCGGATTTGCTTACATTGTCACAAATAATTCCAATATTCAAATCAGGCTCTCACGATGAAGCACAAAATTACAGACCAATAGCTCTGCTCAGTAATATAGCTAAAATTTATGAGTAAATTTTCTACAACAGATTATCAAATTACTTGGAGACTATCAATATATTGTGTTAAGAACAATTTGGCTTATGAAAAAACCATAGCACACAATCAGCCTTATTCACCTTTTTAAACAGTGCTCTAAAAGTTTTGGACAAGTCACAGTACAATGCTGGGGTGTTCTGTGATTGCAAGGCTTTTGATTGCATCAGTCATAAACTGCTTTTGTTGAAACTGGAAGTGGTAGGTGTAGGTGGTTCAGCAATTAAACTATTCAAATCACATCTAACAAACTGTAAGCAAAGAACAGTCATTTCAACAGATTCATAAAAGGTATACTCTTTTTAGACTAATGTAAACTACGGGGTTCAGCAGGGCTCAATTATTGGTTCTACACTCTTTTTATTATACATTACCAGCTTGCCTTTACAGTTCTCATCTCAGTTATGTAGTTTTAATTTTACGCTATATGCAGATGACACAACATGTCTTACAAAACAAAAGTCTCTCGATTTAAAAAAAATGAGTTTAAAGATACAATTGAAAAAATAAGTAAATCGTTTGCTATTAAATAACGAAAAAACTAATATTATGCAGTTTAAATTAAGAGAAGTTAATCAAATTAATTAATTTAAATTAAATCAGAGATTCGAATCAACACCATAAATTACATAACATTTTTAGGAATTTATTTATATGCTGGGATAAAGTGGTCTAAACATATTGATTTTTTTAAATAAAAAACTTATATGCTTTGAGTGTAATACTGAAAGTAACATCCTTTGATGTATGTTACTATTTGTATGTTTATTTCTTGCTAAAGTATAGGATATTTTGGGGAACTTCTGCTGATGCAAAGGATAGAAGGAGTGATTTTTTAATTGTTTAAGCCAGCACTTAGGAAGCTTCATGATGGAAGAGGACAGGAAGGCAGAATACAACACAAATGGAAAACACTTACTTACTCAATGCTATCATAAGCCTTTCTAAAGGCAATGAATAATATATATAGATTTTTGTTATATTCCCAATATTTTGAGGCTAGCTCTTTTATAACAAATATTTGGTCAGTAGTTGATCTGTCTTTCATAAAGCCTGCTTGTTGTTCTCTTATTATTTCTTCTCCGTATCTTCTTAGTCTGTTTAATATTAGCTTTGACAGTATTTTATATGTACAATTAAGTAGTGATATTCCTCTATAGTTTGTACATTTCAAAATGTACATTTTGTACATGTATTTGTACAATATACATTTGTACAATGTATATTTCATAGTACAAATGGAAAACAAGAAGAGCAAAAAGGGAAAAGTGACTTTACAATAATTTTAGGTTAGGTTAAAATGCAGTAGGCCAGGAATTAGTATATTGGAAAGATAGGACAAGTTCATTAGCACCAGAGTAGTAGTAACAAACACAAAATAAACACAATCTCAAAATTTTCAATACAGGCAATACGAACCTGCCTG